>RYFJ01001603.1:0-301922 GCA_003991445.1 Oryza meyeriana var. granulata
TCCTATTGTTTTCAAAAGGAAGCGAATTTCGCGGAAGAGTTCAGAAAATCGTTCGAAGACTTTTCTATTGCAAGGCAAGTCACACGACTATCCCCTTGAGCATGTTGATCCCACTTGTGAAAAATATTTTATTTTAATGTTATTGCATGCAAGTTTGGGAATGTCATTATACGGGTATTTATAATTATCTCTATATTCCTTGATTATGGCCATTTTGATGTTGATACCTTTACCCTGATATCCTAGATAATTAATATTGACTAGCTAGATGTCTGATTAATGACCTAGCTAGATTATTTAGGTTCTGCTTAGCCATGCATAGAAACTTTAGCGTCATTTTATGTGGGGAACTATTCATCTACTCATGATTAATTTATGGTTAATGGCTATCTTTTCACGACAGTTGGTCGTGGCTTGTTTAATTAATATGCACTAAAATTTAACTGTGGTGGGAATTTGAGCACATGAAATGATGATGTTGCTAGTGGTGCTCATGACAATTAAGGACCGGTTCGCGAGCTATTTGTTGTGAAGCAATATCCTAGATAATTAATATTGACTAGCTAGATGTCTGATTAATGACCTAGCTAGATTATTTAGGTTCTGCTTAGCCATGCATAGAAACTTTAGCGTCATTTTATGTTCTGGGGAACTATTCATCTACTGCATGATTAATTTATGGTTAATGGCTATCTTTTCACGACAGTTGGTCGTGCTTGTTTAATTAATATGCCAACTAAAATTTAATTGATGGTGGGTTGTGAGCACATGAAATGATGATGTTGCTAGTGGTGCTCATGACAATTAAGGACCGGTTCGCGAGCTATTTGTTGTGAAGCATACCCATACTAATCAAAGCTAGAATGGGTAATAGCTGACTGGAAGACACGTGGCACGTTTAACAGAAGGCAGCAGGGCGTGTTTGTGGCAAATATAAGTCCACACATAGCAGTCGTCAATAAGTCTATGAGTTTGGGCGTCGAGCCGTCTTGCGGGAAGACATTAGATCACGCTACCGGGGCGACCGGAGGCTTGGCGAGAGGCACTTCTATTGGGCGGCGTTACATGAAAGGTTTGTCACGGTTTCCCCTTTGTAGTACCATGTGGTATTTTCGGAGCATGTGAATAATGTGTGGAACCGTGTCCTGTGGGTAAATTGTTACACCTCTAGCTAGTGTAAAACTGTTTGAATAGCCGTGCATGCGGTTAATGGACAGCCTAGCAATGTTTTTCATGATTAGTCCCACACTACTCATTAATGGTGATAAATGATGGAAAATTGATAGCTCTAGGATTAGAGGGTTTTGGTTTGGGCTTGAACTGCATTGGAGTGTTGTTTAGTAATTGGTTAAATGCTGATAATAATTTAACTTAACTGTTTTTGCAATGTTTTTAAATACAAATGTTTTAAATCCTATTTATGCAAATAAGCCATGCTATGCCTTTCCTTTGGAATCCTGTTGCATTATTTCGCATTTTCTGTGTAGCTTGTTGAGTATGGTGGATGGTACTCAGTCTTGCAATATTACCATCATCAGAGTGAAGATTTGCGTGGAAGGAAATGTTTTAGTGTTTAGCTCATACCCCAGTTGAGCTGCCTATGGGCTTGGTGTTGAAGCTTCGCTAGATTGCCGTTTCGTTGCAGTTTTTCTTCTGTGTGAGGACTAAGTGTTTCTTTTGTAAGTATTTATCATTATTTCATTTTGGTTATGTTTATCAAATTATCAATTTGTGTATCTCGGCTGATTCCTGGACAAGGATTTAATGCACAAATTAGCTTTGGAAATTTTGGTGAATTTCTTGGCGTGACATATGAGCAGAGCCTCAGGCCCTCCATTTGCAAGCGGAGTGCCTCCTTTATCCATGTTTTGACTGTCTCCAGTTTGAAGTAGTCGGGATGGATGAGGTGGACATAATCTCGACAAACATGCCGGATAGTACCGGTTGTTTTTGTGAGATATTGTCCAATGGTATAGCAACCTTTCACAAATATTCTGGGCGATACCGGTGATACTGTGAAATATGTTGCTATTGTGGACTGTTAGGTTTGGTCTTATGCCGCTTGTTTAGTCTAGAGGCATCTCGATCAATGGACGTTTTTGACCTTGGCTTCCTGGGGTACTTTGTGTCAAGTAGATGCTCGAATAGTTTCCTAAAAATATGATTCTAGAAGGCATAAAATATAACAAAAATCTGCCGAGCAACAACTCGGGTGGTTAGATAAATCTTCTAGTTTTGTCTAGAAATAATAAGCAATTTTAGATCAAATATTGGGTACTATATTTACCATAAACAAGCATAATTTATACAGAAAGTTCACTAGAGCAAGACCCCGGATATAGTCGGCCTGACATGGTATGAGCTTACAAAATAAATATTGTATAAACATGCGCTCTAGGTAAACATAGTAAATTTTTGATTTTAAAAGAATAAATTATCCCTCTAGTTGGAGAATTTGGATATGAAAGGATATATGTCAAATATTGTGTACCTTTGTACATACATGCCGAATGTATCTACGAATTAGTAGATTAATCTGTAAAAAAAGCCTACTAAATACCTTGGTTCGTGCGCTTGTGGAAGATCCATGTCTGCGAACATTTCTCGATAATAGGCTTGTCCGGCACGTAGCACACATGTTATTTTCATCGTCACCTTCTACTCCTCGTTGCCCGTCAATGGTCTGGTTGATGGCGCCACGTCTTGGTTGGTTGTGGAGTTCTTGGACTCAATGAGTCCAACTTGTTGTAGTAGGTTGTACGATGACCGTCATAATCACATGATGCTTGTGGAGATCAGGACAATCGTTATTTTGATGCATTTGGTAGAGCGTAGTTGTGTAGTCGACCAGTTTGATCTGGTCGGATTTTTGGTGGTGGACATTAGTTTGGGAGTGGTCGGCCTAGGCCTTTAATTTGAGACCTTGTGGTTGACAATGTTGAACTGTGGTTTTCCACAATGGCGATATTTTGAAGCCATAATGATACTCTTGGATAGAGTTGGTAAAGATCGGGATGGTAATGGTTCCAATCTAGAGGGGAACGATCCATGGTCGGGTTGTATCTCCCGATCCATAATCATCGTCGAATCCCTCGTCGGAAAATCCGCCTCTTGAAATCATCTCTTCACGAATCCTCGATGAATTGGTACCTGTCCGCAGTATCCATGTATATATGGTGTATTTGAGGACGTAGGGTAAGCCTGATATGAAGATGCAAACGAAGCCACAAGTTGACAGGGATTTTTATACAAGTTTGGACCCCTTAGAGGTAATAGCCTTACTCTTGTTTGGCTAGAAGGCCGATGCTTTCCACTATATCATTCTCATGAGTATAAAGTATAGGGAAGAAACCCTAATCTAGTCTATCAATATGTTAGCATAGAGCTCTCACAATGTGTGGTCGGTGGCTAGTCCATTGTCAGGGGTTCTCCAACGTCGACTTAATAAAATTGGCTGGTGGCTTATGTTGTTTCTCCTTGGGTTCTGTTGGCTTGTCCATCCTCTCATAGGGGGTCTTGTATTTATACCCTTATGCATCCACTTATCCAAGTAGAAAAGGGAGATAACGTAGGATACGAATCCGAGCGGTCCTGATTGGGCCCGAATAGGATTGTGTCTCCTTTTATTATTGGTGTCGGCGAAACGGGATAGGGGGTCCCACATACCCCGGGTCGCATGGGTCCTCTGCCACGCCAGCTACTCCGGGCCCACATTCTGCACAACTGGCGACCGGCTCTCCTGCTAAGCGCCCGGGGCACGAGCGCTGCCCGGGCCCGGTGCGCTACCCGTGCCCGGGGCGCCTTCCCGCGGGTCCGGGAGCGCTCCCCGGTGCGCCTTCCTCGGGCCCGTGGTCCGGGGACATTTCCCGGACCGGGCACGGCAGCCTCCGCGTCCCGGGCCCCGGGTGCCGCGAGTTCCCCGGTTCCCGGGCTCCTCGGTCTCGGTCCGGTGCTGACCGCCGTCGGCCCCGTGTGCCGACCGCCTCGGCCTCGCACTGCCTCGGTCCCGGTCCCGAGTGCCGATTGCCTCGGCCTCGGTCCCGGGTGCCGACTGCCTCGGCCCCGAGTCCTGGGTGCCGACTGACTCGGCGCCGTGTGCGCGCGGAGGGCTCAGAGAGCACTTCGCGCCGGGCACGAGGTTGACTCGAGAGCGCCAGCTCCCCAACTACCGTGATGCGACGGGGCGTGCTGCGCCTATCGCCTGCTCTGGCCCCCGGTGGGCCCGCTTCCTGTGTGGTCAGCCTGAGTCGTCAAAGGTGTCAGAGGGCGTCAGAGGGTTGTTGACTATGGAGGCTTCGCCTTTCCACGCCCCGGCAGCGGAGGCAGGCGCCGTCCCGTCTCCAAACTCCATCCACTCCCGGCGACGTGATGACCGTGCCGACCAGACACCAGCACCAACTCCGGTAGGGGAGACGTTGTGGGAGCCATGGGCCCGGGTACCCTCACTACAAGCACATGGGCCACTCGGATAGAAGGATGGGCCAGATCATGTAATTAGAGATAAGATAGCACCCGGCAGGCTGTGCCTTGTACAATAAGGAAACATAGCCTTAGTCGGATAAAATTCTATCTCTAAGAAGGAAATCCCTTGGTCGTATCCGACTGGGATCCTTACCATGTCCCCCTGTCCCCTAGTATATAAAGGGAGGCAGGGCGCCCCATGAGGGGACACCAGATCGGGGATCGTAAAACCACCTCAGAGGAATAACACCTCAACTGGACGTAGGGTATTACCTCACATCGAGGGCCTGAACCAGTATAATTCTCCCGTGTTCCTCTGCAATCCACCGAATTCCAGGTCGCCGAGTAGCCCCATAGTATTATTGCCGGTGCAAAGCATCGACAGTTGGCGCGCCAGGTAGGGGCCCGGCGAATTCTTCATCAACAGATTCAATGGATCCCATCAACGGAGTCAAGGGCGACAAGTTCTCCAATGGAGACACCATCACCTTCGGGAGCCTTGATTTCATCGCCGATCAACTCGGCAACCTTTCCTTGGTTGAGGCAGATCCGATCTTGCCAGCTGAGGAGCTAGCCGGCGTTGCGCCAGTCGGCCCCAGGGACGTCGCCATCTCCTTCGACAATCTACAACGACAGTCCCTCACATCGCCGGACATCGGGACAACTCTCTCCTTCGGCGTCCGGCTCGCGCTAGGCCTTGAGCCAGCGCGGGTTAGGCCGAGAGGGGGAGAGATCGTCCATCTCCCGTACGGATTCGGCGACGCTGTGCATCTACAACCCGCGCAGCAGACCCGACCTCCAGCGATTCAGTTTGGGACACGGTCATGAACCGTTTTCAGATTGGATCTAGGAGGTCGGAGTCGTCCTAACTCCGATAAACTGACTCGGAGATCCGACACTAAGTCGGATGGTGGTTCGAGCACCCACTCGGACTCCACCTTGGCAAGCTTCCTCCTCCCCCGCGAGATCTTCATGGCTTCAACGCCACCTTCCGAGGTGCGCCGACTGCAAGAGGAGCAGCAAGAGGAGGCGCGCCGACTACAACAACAAGAGGAGGCCAACCGACAAGCTCGCAATGACAGGCTTCGATAGGCTGGTGAGCGCCCAGCAGCAGATCCTCCAAACCAAAGTCGGCGACCACGATGTCGTCGTCACGCCACAACAGAACATCGTGGCCGCCGCAACTCTGCTGGACACACTCCAGCTTGGGCCGGATCATCAGGCCACACCAACCATCGCCAAGATCAAGGCGATGATTACTGCTGCCGCCTGCCAGCAGCAAGAACAGTCAGGCAACACTCACATACCGACCCATCGAACGGGCTCTCCAGCGGCGGAGTCATCTACATCAGCACGACGTCGGGCGGCCGGCTCCACCTGGCAACACGAAGAGTCCCGCCAAACAACACTCGGCAATACCAACTACGACAACCGGCGGCGTCACCAATACGACCGCCGACCCAATCAAGACCTCCGATTGCGATTACAACGCGATCTTCGCCACACCCTAAGGGCCTGGCGTGAGGAACGCGAAGAGGATGAACGCCGCCGACTGGAGGATGAACACGAGCACTTCGGTCTCCACTACGAGCGGCTACACCGCCAAAACCGAAGCCCTAGTCCTCACGATAATGAAGGCATTCCAGCCTTTACTCGGGAGTTACAGGACGTCTGCTGGCCCGTCGGCTTTAAGCCTACCGGAATCGAAAAGTACGACGGCAAGACCAACCCAGAGTCCTGGCTCACCGTTTACGTCCTAGCGGTTCAAGCTGCTGGGGGCGACAGCAGAGCCATGGCTAACTACCTCCCAGTCGCATTATCCGACTCGGCGAGGACATGGCTGACAGGCCTCCCAAGGTGGTCGATCGGTTCTGGGGACAACTCAGGGAGCGGTTCATCGCCTAACTTTCCAGGGGACCTACAAGAGACCGGCTTCCGAGCACGACCTTTACCAGCTGCATCAGAAAAAGAACGAGTCTCTACGTGAATTCATCAAAAGGTTTTCCAAGAAGCGCAACCAAATCCCAAGCATCAAAGACGAGGTCGTCATCGCCGCCTTCCGCAAGGGAGTAAAAGACGCCCCGCTCATCGCGAAGTTCACTCGGAAGCCACCATCCACCGTCCGGACTCTCTTCGACATGGCCAACAAATACGCCGACTCGGCTGAAGCCGTCGCAGAGGCCTTCGACGAGAAGAGGAGCCCCGACAAAAAGACAACAGGCGAAAGCCGACAACGAGCCGCCTCAGAACAAGCCTGGCAGCCGCAAGCGAAGTCGGACACGAGGTAGCCAACATGGAGCGGCAGTCGATCGCGGCCCAGCGGAACAACGACTATCAGAAAGTCATGAGCGGCCTTGCCCCTTTCACCCAAGGGCCGGCACGCGGCAAGGAATGCCACATGCTCAAGAAGTTTGCCTCCGAGCAAGCTCATCGTCTGGCGCCGACAGGACAAGGACAAGCCAGACTCTGGTCCGGCTTGATGATTTCCAGGACCCAAAGCTGAACTCAACCAATCTTCGGGAGGCCACTCGCGTACGAATCCAAGCGCAAGCAGAAGCTATCAGCGCGGCATTAACGCGGTCTCCACAACGGATACCCCCAATACCTGCTCTGGTCAGAGATGGCCATCACTTCAACCACGCAATCACCTGCAGATCGGATTTCCCACCCGGGACGATACCCACCGTCGTCCTAGACCCGGTCGTCAGAAATATCAGGCTGAAGAAAACCACTCACGACGGAGGCAGTGGCGCTCAACATCCTGTTCGCCAAGACTTTGGACGAGATGAGAATTCCTCGTTCAGTAGCTACGGCCGAGCACTGCGCCTTCGATGGGATAATCCGGCTTGTCATCACCCCACTCGGGCAAGATAACCTTGCCGGTGACCTTCGGCACGCGGGACAACTTCGAGACCGCGTATCACGCGATACTCGGACGACCGGCCCTCACCAAATTCATGGCGATACCGCACTACACGTACATGGTGCTGAAGATGCCCGGGCCAGCAGGAGTCCTCTCCCTCCGCAGCGACGCTAAGCAAGCCTTCACCTGTGACAAGGAGAGCTGCGAGCTGGCCCAAACCGTCTGACATGCCGGGCGTACCAAGGGAGGTGATCGAGCACGCCCTACACGTAAAGCCAGACGCCAAGCCGGTCAAGCAACGGCTGCGGCGCTTTGCTCAAGACCGCAAGGACGCTATCCGGGAGGAAATCACCAAGCTCCTCGCAGCCGGCTTCATCAAGGAAGTCTACCACCCGGACTGGCTGGCCAATCCAGTCCTGGTCCGGAAGAAAAACGGTAAATGGCACATGTGCGTCGACTACACCGACCTCAACAAAGCGTGCCCCAAGGACCCATTTGGTCTTCCCAGGATAGATCAGGTGGTTGACTCCACGGCGGGGTGCGACCTACTCAGTTTTCTCGACTGTTACTCGGGATATAATCAAATTAGCTTGAGGGACAAAAGACTGTTTAAAAACATCTTTCATCATTCGCCGTTTGGAGCGTATTGCTATATCACAATGCCGTTCGGTCTGAAAAACGCAGGCGCAACCTACCAAAGGGCTATTCAGCGTGTCTGCACCACTCAGATCGGGCGCAGACGGTGGAAGCCTACGTCGACGATGTGGTGATCAAGTCCAAGTCCAGAAAAGACCTCATTGCCGACTTGAGAAGAAACTTCAAAACCTTCGAAGATTCAAGATGAAGTTGAACCCGGACAAGTGTGCCTTCGGGGTGCCGTCTGGGAAGTTACTCGGTGCTTCATCGTCTCGCACCGCGGCATCGAGGCTAACCCGGAAGAAAGTCAACGCCAATCAAGAAACATGGCGCCCGCGGACCAACCTTAAAGACGTCCAGAAGCTGACAGGCTGCATGGCGGCACTCAGTCGGTTATTTCCCGACTGGCGAACGAGGCATTGCCCTTCTTCAAGCTCCTCAAAAAAGGCGGACACCTTTCAATGGACCCCGGAAGCCCAGCGAGCCTCGAAGACTTCAAGAATTCCTCACATCACCCCCCGTGCTGGCGTCACCCCTGTCCAGGAACCACTAATGCTTTATCTGGCGGGCAACAACACAGGTAGTCAGCACGGTGTTGGTAGTGGAGCGATCCGAACAGGTCATCTTCAGAAAAATACAACGGCCAATCTATTTGTCAGCGAGGTCCTTGCCGACTCCAAAACAAGATACCCGCAGGTCCAGAAGCTGCTATACGGCCTACTCATCACAGTCCGAAAGCTGGTGCACTACTTTCAAGCACATCAAGTCACGGTGTCACAGCGTTTCCACTCGGGGATGTCCTTCATAATCGCGAGCCCGGCCGGATCGCTAAATGGGCACTCGAGTTGATGGCGTTTGACATCACCTTTCAACCACGGACAGCTATCAAAATCTCAAGCTCTAGCGACTTCATGCCGAGTGGACAGAAGTTCAACTCCAACACCAACAAAAGCTAGAGTACTGGACAATGTACTTCGACGGTTCCCTACGGATCGGCGGTGCCGGGCTGGAGTCATACTGACATCCCTACTGGTGAAAAGTTGAAGTACGTACTACAAATCCACTTCCCGGCTTCCCACAACGTCGCCGAGTACGAGGCTCTTGTTCACGGGCTCCGCATCGCCATATCACTCGGCATACGTCGACTGGTTGTGCGCGGAGACTCCCAACTCGTGTCAACCAAGTCATGAAAGACTGGACCTGTCTCGACGACACAAATGGCGGCATACTGTCAGAGGTCCGCAAATTGGAAAATAAGTTCGACGGCTGGAAATCACACACGTCCTGCGTCAATACAACGACGCGGCAGATGAGCTGGCAAACATGGGATCCAAGCGAGAAGCGGTTCCGACTGGAATCTTTGTCGAGCAACTTATGGAGCCATCAGTCAAGAAGAAACCGGCACCAAGAGCAGTCGGGAGGCGAGCCTACCCCGACCACCGACGAAGTGCTGCACATATGTCAAGACTGGAGGGGTCCTGTTCTCAAATTCCTCCTGGACGATGAACTCCCAGAAGATCGCAGTCAAGCCGAGCAGATCAAGCGTCGAAGCAAAAGCTCCTGCTAGTCGGAGAAGACTGTACCGAAGGAGCGCATCCGGTGTCCTCATGCGCTGTGTCACCACCGAGGAAGGCAAGCAGATCGTGCATTCAATCCACTCGGCATATGTGCAACCACGCTGCATCCAGGACGTTAGTCGGAAAGGCTTACCGGCAGGGATTCTTCTAGCCCACCGCAGTCACAGACGCCAAAGACATCGTTCGCAAGTGCGAGGGTTGCCAGTTCTTCGCAAGACAGACAAATCTCCCCGCCTAGGAACTCCAGACTATCCCTATTTCCTGGCCATTCGCAGTATGGGGGCTCGACATGGTCGGGCCATTCAGAAAGCGCCAGGAGGGTTCACGCATTTTCGTCACAGTGGATAAATTCACCAATGGATTGAAGGCTAACCCGTCGCAACAATCACAGCGGCACGAGCAAAGGACTTCATCCTGAGTATACTATACCGGTTCGGGGTCCCTAACCACATCATAACCGACAACGGCACTCAGTTCACGGCGGGCCTATTCCAAGATTTCTGCGACGACTTCGGCATCAAGATCTGCTATGCATCTGTGGCACACCCGCGGAGCAACGGGCAGGTTGAGCGAGCCAACGGCATGGTCCTACAAGGCATCAAGGCCAGGATATACGACCGACTACAACTATATGCGGGTCGGTGGGTACAAGAACTACCATTCGTTCTCTGGTCTCTCAGAACCACGGTTAGTCGGGCAACAGGGCAATCCCCTTTCTTCCTGGTCTACGGTACCGAGGCCATGCTACCGACAGAGATACAGTTCGGCTCTCCGCGAGTCCGGGCTTACTCCGAAGACGACTCCAACAGCACCCGACTGATCGAATTAGATCAGCTGGAAGAAGCAAGAGACACCGCAACAATCCAGTCGGCAAGGTATCTGCAAGGCCTGCGTCGCTACCACAATCGCAATGTCCGTGGCCGCGCCTTTTTGGTCGGGGATCACGTTCTAAGGAAGATACAAACCACCAAGGACAGGCACAAACTATCCCCCATCTGGGAAGGGCCGTTCATTATAGCTGAGGTCACGCGGCCAGGCGCCTACCGACTGAAGACCAAAGACGGCATCCTCATCACCAACTCATGGAATATAGAACAGCTACGTCCTTTCTATACCTGAGTTTTACATTTTCCATGTGTACAGTTTTTCCTGACTCACTACGCCGCTTGTTCCAATCGAGTAGTGAGTCGGGGGCTGCATGTATATATGTGTTCTGTCAATAACATACAAGCTTATTTCACCTCGGTTATGAAGCCTTGCCACGACTGATGCGTTCGCCCGAGTATAGCATCTTACTCCGAACGTTTTTTTATCAAGTTCTATCGAATTAACTCGGTGCATCCTACATGGTCGGGCAAAGCTAATGACAACCAAATAATAAGTTTGGCGGCACGACACATATATTTACACATGATCGTATATGAAAGCATATATATACACCGACTACAAAATGTATTGCCTTTACAGACCCAGGTCTCGGGTAATCGCTTCAGCAGTCGGCTTCGCCTGTGAGATCAGCTCCAGCGCTTCCTCGGGCCTCGTCTCCTCGGAAAATCCTCCCCGATGGCCTCAATGTCCGCCTCGGATAGATGGACTTGGTCATTGCTAGGGTCTGGCCACGCCGGCGGCAACCCGCTCGTCTGAGTACCTTTTCAGGGCACTCAGCGCGTCCTCGAGACGCCCCATTATTTGAGGAATTCTGCTACAGCTGGTCCCCACTGGGCGAGGATCTACAAGGTCAAGGAGCCCTTTCACGGACCCGACGAGGCCTCCATGACTCCTAATTGACCTTATCTCCTCCGTGTAGAACCGGTACTGGGCCTGGATGTTGGCTCTCATGCCTGCCCAGATCGGCCGGCAAGTAAGCTTGTCAGATTCGGCTACACACAGGGTGACTAATGTATTGGCTGAGATCACAGTCGGGTTGAGGACTTACTTTCGTAGTCGGCCTCCCACCCGGCCACGGTCTTTCTCCAGTTCGGCCTTCTCCTTACCGAGCTTGACGACGCCTTCTCCAACTCGGACTTCTCCGGTCAAGCTCGGTGTTGGCCTTTGTCAGGTCGGCCTTGACCCTTTCAAGCTCGGCCTTGCTTCTTCGGCCTCCTTCAGCTGCGACTCCCTTTCCGCTCGGGTCTTTTAACTCCGCTCGAGGTCTGCACCACAGATTAGCCAAGAGCTCAATCATGCAGTCATGACACACCGAGCAGTCGGGATCGACGTAGCTGGATGAATACATCACGGTCCAGTCGGGAAGATATGCTCGAGGATTTTACCTCTGATCTTCTCGGCTAGGGCCCATGTCTCAGCCCTGAGCTGATCAGCGCCGCTCTTCAGCCAGGCCTCCCTCCTCGTGTGACGCGCCTCCATCTCGGCCTTCAATGCCCGGAGTTGTTGCAATTCCGTGAGGTGGGGAGCCATCTCGACCAGGATCTCCGTCATCGCCTTGTTGCGGTCGACGAGCTTCTGCTCGGGACAAGGAACAAACCGACGACAGAGTCAAACATCAAGACAGGAAGATTGCTGGAGCTTCACTACAAGAATCATACCGCGACCCCTTGGGACCCGTTGATGGCGGCATGAAGCAGGCTCTCGCGCTCTCTCCTTGCGACGACTTCATCGAGCCTGAAGCTTTTCATAGTGCCGTCGTGAGTGGTCCACGTGAAGGTCCGGGGCATCACACGTGGGGGAGCTTCGATCCGAGGCAAATGCGGGATCTCCGGCGGCGGCGGCAACGGCGACGATGGCGATGACGATAACCATGATGGCGACGGGGTCCTGGCCTCGGCACCGCCTTCCCCTACAACATCGGGGACCGGCTCGGGGGTTCCGTCCCCCGCTTCCGCGACGTACGGTGCCTCGGGGGCTGGGGCCTCAGTTTCAACAGCCACCTCTTGGTCGAGTGGTGGTAGTGGCCCTGTAGTCGGAGCCACCTCGGTCTTAGCGACCGAGCTGGCCGCCGGCTCAGCAGGTGTGTCCGCTGCCGCTGGCTCGGCTGGGGCGGACTCATCAAATGGAGCAGATGGGTCAACCTTTTTGAGGTTGATATCGGCCCGCTTCCTGCACAACAAAGCAAGACATCAAGACTGTATTTTAACATACAACGACTACAGAAGGCCCGGAGTAGCGCACCTCTTGGAGAACTTCAGCTTCCTGCCAGCCTGCCCGCTCCCCGGCGAAGCGCTAGCATCGGCACTCGCCCCGGTCGGTGTCATCAATGGCAGAGGCATATCAGCCTGAGTCGGCCTCGACTCTGGTATGGTTGGTTCGGGTTCCTTCGCCCCAATCGGCCTCTGCTCTGGTTGGCCCCTTGGCGGCGCTGTTGCTGAGTACGACAACGTCGAGCCCAAGCCTGCTGATCTCAGCCTGGGACTCGACCGCGTGGGCGTTGTGGCAGTGGTGTCCTTTATCTTCAAGCTGCCGCTCACGGCGCGCTGTCATTGCCCCCTCGCCCCGATATAAAATCGGCTTCTTCCCCGCTCTCTTAGAGTCGGGTTGGGCATCAGAGGGACTCCTCGGCCTCTTCCTCGACGCGACCGCAGACAACGGACGAGAGTCTTCATCAAATTCCTCATGCCACTACAAGCAAGTCGACAAGATACCATCACGCAAGGATGAACAATCACTGTTCCACAGGCGTTCACCATAGAAGAAGGTAGAAGGTTACCTTGGTCCACGGCCGGATGAAGCTATAGGCGGCAACTCGGCGGTTATCATCTTCGGTGGCAACGACCCCTTCGGAGAAGTAACCAAACAAGGTATCAGTCACTGCCCCCTTGTCCGCCGTCTCGCTGCTCACCCGGTCGGGATCATGTTTACCTTTGAAGGCCCAGCCGAAAGCGCTTCTCAACTTCAGCGGCTGGACGCGCCTCGTCAGGAAACGACGAGCCACCCAGGGCCCCGTCAAGCCGGCCCTCTTGAGGTCATCTATCTTCGTCAGCAATATATGTGCCTGGCCCAGTTCTTCAAAGGTTGGCTCCGAGGACCAGCTTGGCAACACCGCCGGCGGCATACCAGTAAACGGGGGCAAGGAAGGAGCTAGATCGGCGCAGTAAAACCACTCCTTGTGCCAGCCCTTCAGAGAAGATTTCAAGGGCAAATCGATATACGTCTTCTTCCCATCACTCCTTAGTTGAAGACCGGCCCCCCCAATCACACTGATATTGCTCTTGGAAGGCTGGGGCTTGACATGGAACAAGTGTCAGAAGAGGATGAAATGGGGCTCAACACCCAGAAAGCTCTCGCAAAGAGTAACGAATATGGAGATCTGAAGGATCGAGTTGGGATTTAAATGCACCAGCTCCAGCCCGTAGAAATCAAGAATGCGGCGGAGGAAATCAGACGACGGAAGACACAAGCCCCGATCAAAGAAAGAGGCGAAAACTACCGTTTCACCAGGCCGGGGGTTGGGGCTCGACTCATCCCTCGCCGACCGCCAACGGATCACTTCTTGGCTGGGCAACTTCAGCTCGCTCTCCAGCCGTCTCAGCTTCACCGAGCCGCAATCCGAGATCGGCCAAGAACTCCCTGGCGCACCCGCAGGATTTGTCGCCTTCGCATGACTGGAGTGTTGAGATTTGGGGAAAGCAAATCGGGGCTTGGAATAAACGAAGAGGATTGAAATCGCCCGAGTCCGGGTGGGGAACGGCTGCTGCTAACCCTAGCCGGGCGGAGGCGAAAAGCTAGGCGCGAAGGTGGAAGACGAAGAGATTGGCTGGCTTTGGGGAAGATGACGGAATCTTTTTCTCTCTCCCATCCTTTATAGCCTGTACCGACTAGATGGGCCCAGCCTGCACAGTTGTATTGGGCCGACAAGACATGAGTTCCTACAGTAGCATGCTCCATGTGGGCCGCCCGCGGGCTGAGTTGAAATTATAGCACTGGTGCTACCCACAGGAATCAATGAGGTAAACAGATATGCTTCATGAAAGCCTTACTGCTAAACATATATGTTTGGGTATCTGTTTTATCCACCAGGTCTCGAGGATATATCCTTACAAGGATCACAAGCTGGTCTTCATTAAAATTGGGGATGCAGGTATCTTTCTCGGGAACACCTGACCACATAATGGATTTATTTTCATAAAGTGGTACTCGGCCTACATGCGTAGCCATCAGTTGCCATGAGCGACATTATCCCAGCCGACATGACGCTGAAGAGTCTAACTTTCGAGTAGTGCACTACTCGGGAGAGACTATAAATATCTACGCTGACATGATGCGGAAGAGTCTAGCTTTTGAGTGGGACGCCACTCGGAAAAGACTATAAACTCATATTCCGACTGACATAAAGTCGAAGAGTCCTATATACGAGTAGCCTCCTACTCGGCAAGACTATAAATTATATTCCGGTTGACATGATACCGAAGAGTCTCATATACCAGTAGTAATCTACTCGGGAAAGACTTCCAGGTTAAAGATCTTTGACTTTATGTTTAATTGTCTTCACAATTAAGCACAAAGTCGGGGGCTACACCTAATAGGTGTGCCTATTCGGCGCACACTATTCATATATTTACATAAAGCCCTTCATAGCCTCGCTGCCAGCTGACATGAAGCAGGACTCGGGAAGACTTACTCGGACAAAGAGTACTCGGGAGCATCGCACTCGGGTAACCTTCACCGTGGAGGATGAGCACTCGGCATCAGCTGTGACTCAACTATGAAGGTCTCAGGGGCTACTGTGGGAGCCATGGGCCCTGGGTACCTCACTACAAGCACATGGGCCACTCGGATAGAGGATGGGCCAGATCATGTAATTAGAGATAAGATAGCACCCGGCAGGCTGTGCCTTGTACAATAAGGAAACATAGCCTTAGTCGGATAAGATTCTATCTCTAAGAAGGAAATCCCTTGGTCGTATCCGACTGGGATCCTTACCATGTACCCCTGTCCCCTAGTATATAAAGGGAGGCAGGGCGCCCCATGAGGGGACACCAGATCGGGGATCGTAAAACCACCTCAGAGGAATAACACCTCAACTGGACGTAGGGTATTACCTCACATCGAGGGCCTGAACCAGTATAATTCTCCCGTGTTCCTCTGCAATCCACCGAATTCCAGGTCGCCGAGTAGCCCCATAGTATTATTGCCGGTGCAAAGCATCGACAGACGTGCGCTGTCACATCCCTAGAATCTCGCCGCCCGCAGCAGTCGAGCAGCGTGACGACCCGATGTGCAGCACCAACTCCGGCATGGGCTCAGCAGACGGGCGCGAGCGTGCGCGACAAGACGCAGCATAGCTAGCTCTCTCCCTTTCGGCACGTAGACTGGCACTGTGGACTCCCCTTCGCTGATAAAAGGAGGATCCAGGCCAATGGAAACGGCAGCTTATGTTGAGCTTAGGTTGAGCCCGGTGCTTCTTCTTCTTCCTCGGCTCCGAGCCCCCGAGTGAGGACTTAGCTCCCGTTTGCTCCCAGCTAGCTCCCGAGCTCCCCGAGTCTCCTTGTAACAATCATACCGCATTCACCTCCACATAGCATACACACAGGAGTAGGGTATTACGCTTCCGAGCGGCCCGAACCTGTCTAAACGCCTCCTGTCTCTCTCCCGCGCGGTTACCACGGTTCGGACGGTCCGGACCCGATTCGGACGGTCCGAACCCCTATATCTCTCAGCTCGGGCCCCCGGTTCTCGAGCGCCCATCCGTCTGTTGATCCACCGGACGCCGCTTCGCCTGAGAACTACTCCCCTGGCCGAATCTCAAAGGGGGGTCTCCAGACTTCCCGCCGTCGAGGTTTCATCCTCCGACAGCTAGCGCGCCAGGTAGGGGGAGTTTCCTTTTCAGGTGTTACGCCGGCGTCTCCAACACCGGCACACTCCATGGCAGGAGGCCGTCGTCATCGAGACTACGGCGAGGAGTCCGGCGGCTACACCCTGCCGGGCAATGTTAGCCCTGGAGAGGATGGCGAGCTCTCACGTTCCGCATTGCGGCGGAACAGGAGGAAGCGCCAGATGGCCAGGAAGGCCGCCGAGGACTTCGCCTCGGCGGCTACGGGCAATTCCCAGAGCCATGTTGCCCGCGGAGGCGATGACGGCGGCAAGCGGCAAAAGGCCGCACGTGCGTCGCCGCCGCCGGCAACGGCCTGGAAGTGGTGCCCCCTCCACCAGACGGGCTGGCACGACCTTACGGAGTGCCGCGCCGTCTAGGGCTCAGCCGAGCGTGTTAAGCCGGCGGTAGCCCGAGGGTGGTGCGCCTACCACGACACGGGTCGGCACGACATCACGGAGTGCCGCGCCGTCCAGAGCTTCGCCGAGTGTCCCAAGCCGGCCATAGCTCAGGGGTGGTGCGCCTACCACGACACGGGTTGGCACGACATCACGGAGTGCCGCGCCGTCCAGGACTTGGCCGAGTGTCTCAAGCCGGCAATGCCCCGGACGTGGTGCCCCGTCCACGAGACGGACTCGCACGGCCTCACAGAGTGCCGCGCTGTCCAGAAGTTGGCCGAGCGCGTCAAGAAGTCCCGCCAGGAGCGGTAGCAGGCCAGGAGATTCCGGCGGGAGCAGTAGCAGGCTAAGCCCGTCGAGGAGGTTCAGACGATCCGAACCCTCGGTGGATGGTCCGATCGTCGGACTCGGACGGTCCGATCTTAACGCGGACGGTCCGGTCGCCTTGCTTTGGACGGTCCGAACCTTGTCCAGATGGTCCGATTGGGGCAACGGTCAAGATGATCAACGTCCGAATCACGCTCCCGACCCGGAACAGCTTCAACAGGGCACGAGTACCCGGACCACATCGCCTCGGCAGAGGCGGGTCCAGGGAAGTTGTCCCGGTATGGTCCATATCCTTACCTGGGCCCCCGTGCCCGGGCACATATCGACCATACATATCAAATCATATTTCAGTCCGGGGCCCCGGGTCCCGGGCACATATTCGAGCCGAGGCACGGATTCCCGAATCCGTGCCCCGGGCCCGACACCGAGGAACCCGGGGCAGCCTCGCCAAGGCGAGTGCAGGCCTGGAAACGCGGACTCGGAATAGGGCGCGATAGCCCAGACAGCACCGCCCCGGCGAGAATGCGTCCGGAAGGTCGTCTCACACCCCATATCAAAAATATATATCCAAGCCCGGGCCTCTGGAACCCGGCATATATCAGTACCGGGGCCCTCGGGTCCCGGGCACATGTCGGGCGCGATAACCCGAAGAGCCTCCCCTGACGAGGGTGAAACTCGGGTAGGTCGACCCGACTCTGTCCGGGGCCCCCGGGTCCTGGGCACATGTCAAACAAGTATTTCTGTCCGGGGCCCCCGGGTCCCGGGCACATATGCAGGAATATTTCGCCAACGAGGCCACGTGCCTCGCTCCTAACCAGCAGAGCCTCAAGCGCTATCTTTAGCGTAAGGTTGGGGCCCGATCACTCTAAGGTCAAGGACCTTGTTCTCCGCCGTGGCGTCCCATGGGCCGGAAAGAAGATAACCTTCCCCCCGGGGAAGGCCCCTTCATGGTGATCGGTGTCTCCCAACCGGGCTCGGTAAGCCTGGGAGATCTCCGCAAAATTCATCTGTAAAATACATCCTGTAAGTGCGGTGTGCCCGGGCCAGCACCGGATTTCTCCAAATCTCAGTGCTGGCCGGCGCCCCATATGTATACACTTTACATCAGCAGCATTTTTAATATCCTTCCCGGCCTCGTTCCTTTGGACTTTTTCCGTGTGTTGCGTGCGTGGCGGTCTCACCCCCTGGGGGCATTGTCGGTCCGCGCCCGTGCGGCGGCTGGGTTTTCGCGCATAATCATGAGTTTTCTACCAATGAGCGACCGTATCCCCACGTGCTATGCCCGGGGCATTGTCGAGCCCACGGGACCGTGTCCCAGCGACTCCGGTACCCCCGCTGCTAGCTGCGAGATCGGTTTTTCCAGAGGTAGGGGGTGAAATGCTTGTGCGTGATCTTTTCCTCCGCACAAGCGCGACGGCGAGGACGCCTTCGGGAGGTGGTTGACGCCACGACTCGTAGCACGGAACGGATAAGGGAACGAGCCAAATACTCTCACAGCTCACTCGTGTGCAGATTAGACCTATCTCCGGCAGGTCTGGGTAGGTTTTCCAAACCTCCACGCCGGCCGGGTGCCCCATCTTATCGTCTTCCGGCGACCTCACTGCGCCCCCGAGGCCGGTGGCTAGCGCCCGGGGGCATGGAGGGCCCCCGGGTCCGGAAGACGGAAGGGGTCGAGCCTCAAGGCTCACGCCCAGTCCCTCGCGTCGCCGGGGACCGAGTCCCCGAGGCTGGTTGGCTATCACGTTCGCTGCCCCCGGGGACCGAACTCCCGGAGGGGCAGCCACCCCGGGACACCGAAGGGGGACCCGGGCGCTAGGGCGATTCAAGGCGGATGGACCCGATACTCGGCGTTCCCAAGGGCGAGCAGCGCTCCCGGCGCTGGGATTGCGCTCGCGGAGCCATGCCTATCCTTCCCGACATCCAGATACGTGATCTCATCCAACTTTAAACGCTGCTCAATTCCTATTTTTCCCCCGTGTGTATGGCCTCGTGTTTCGTTCTACTCGGCCCCGGGGGCAAAACGGAATCTACCAGTGCCTGCCTGGTCAGGGTCGGTTCCCGAGAGGCTCCCGGCGAAGTCAAAGGGTACGAGCGTAGCACCACGGTCATACCTAACCCACGCTGGGCATCTCTCCGTATTTTCCCCCTTTCTAGCAGTCTGTCCTCGCGGCCTCGCACCGATCCCTGGGCCAACGACGCCTAGGAGCACGGAGCGCACCCGGGCCATGAAGACGGAAGGGGTCAAACCTACGGACTTAACCGTTTCTCGCGTCGCTGGGGACCGAGGCCCCGGCGCCGGTTCCCCGGGCCAGGCGACCGTCACGTTCTCTGCCTTCGGGGACCGATCCCCCGGGGCAGGTAGCTCCGAGCCGGATGGCGCCGGGTACTCGGCGTTCCCGGGGGCTCGAGGTGAATGCGCCCGGGGAAGGCGTTTCTGGGCCCGGACGATGCTCGGCACCACCCCAGAGTCACAGTCGGCGCCGAGTCCCAGACCGGGGGCTGGCAACGCTCCTGGCCCCGGAATTGTGCTCACGGAACCATAGCATCCCTTTCAACTTCCAGATACGTAATGTTATCCGACCTTGAATATTGCTCAATTTGTATTCTTCCCCCGTTTGCATGGCCAGCCTACGTTCCCGGGGCGGGCTGCGGTGCCCGGCCTGGCTAGCTCCTTCCGGCCACCGACAAGGTGCTGGGTGCTCCGCTGCCCGACAACCCCGTGCCCGGTTAGGGCTAGTGCCCGAGGGTCTCCCGGCGAGGCAAAAATCTGTTCTCGCGGCCCCGCCGCGCTCCCTAGGCCAGGGGCGCCCGGGGGCATGGAGGGCCCCCGGATCCGGAAAACAGAAGGGGCCGAACCTACGGACGCAAGGCTCGTGTTCGGATGCTCGCGCTCCCGGGGACCAGGTTCCCGGGGCGAGCAACCATCACATTCGCTGCCTCTGGGACCGAGCTCCCGGGGCTGGCGGCCACGCCAGGGCCCGGATAAGGGTCTTAGGCTCTAAGGCCGTTCGCGGCTGCTGGCTGTCGCTGCCGGAAGGCGCCTGGTACTCGGCGTTCTCGGGCACGGGGCCCCGAGTACCTCTGAACGACACAATAAGCAGAGGTACGAAACTATAAACACAATCATATACATATACAAATGTCTTTCTTTGTATAAGACAGGCAAAATCGGAAGCGCAAGCACGAGCGGAGGCCCGGAGATGTTGCCGCACGGCGGGAGATCGCTTGCCTCCATCGGACCGGACCCCGGGTGATGTCGGAAGGGTACCGGCGTCTTCGTTGGACTCGTCGGTCCCCGGATCCTCGAAGCGCTCCCCCCGCTCGAAGAACCCCGCCACCGTGGCCGCGGCGTTGGCCACGGCCTCGAAGTCGGCCGCGTGCTTCCGAGAGGCCTCGGCCTCCCGCTCCATCTCCACCAACCAGGACTCGGCGGCCTTCACCGCCGGCTCGCATGCAAGGATCTCACGCTTCCGGGCCGCGAGCCTGGCCTCTTGGGCTGGGACGCAATCTTCCGGGGAGGACGTTTTCTTCTCCCGCGCCTCTATCTTGGACCGAGCGCGGGAGGCCTCGTCGGTGGCGGATTTGGCGGCGCCCTTCAGTTGGATGCTGCGCCCCTCCATTTCCAGCCGGCCTTCTACAGATCGTCTGGATTCGGACGGTCCGATCCGTGGGAGGACGATCCGATCGCCGGGTCGCCACGAAGGTCCCAGTGGCGACTGTACGGGCGGTAAGCTACTCCATCACCGTCACGATCGCTGCCCGTCCGCTCTCGAAGATCCGCCCGGACCCGGGCGGACTCCCGCTGGTCTCGACCGGCTGCCGCCTGCACTTGGCCGGCGGCGACCGCCATCTGCTCCAGCGCGGAGTGGAGCGTTGCACGTCCGCGCGCTGCTCCTGTTCGCCGGGCAGCGAAAACTACCAGGGTCCGCTCCCTCCTCGCGGAAGACGTCTGGGCCCTGGCATTCCCTTCTTCTTCGGCAGCAGAAACATCAGCCAGTTCCATGACGGCGCGCTCCAGCAGGGCCGCTGCGGCCTCCAGGCTCACTGCCACACATGCAGTGACCGCGACGGCGCCCCCTGATCCGCCCAGGGTCCGTGCAGCTCCAGAAAGGTGGCGGTCAGTACAACGGCCACCGAGGCAACATTCTTAGCCTTTTGGGCCACCGGCAATCCCAGGTGGGCCTCACATCTCCTCGTCGGAGGGCGGCTCCACAAGGTGCTCGCCGCGGTCGAGGAACCCTGCCTCTAGGACAGCGGTCTCGGCCATGGCCTCCCGCGCCTCCTCGCGAACCACCACGGTTTCCCCGCGCGCGGCGACCTCACACCCCCGAGACGCGAGCCCGGCCTCTCGGACCCAGACGCGCTCCTCCCGGGAGAATATTTCCTTTTCCCGCGCCTCCATCTCGGACCAGGCCTTGTCGGCGGCGGATCTGGCGGCGGCCTCCAATCGGACGACGCGCCTCTCCGCTGCCTCGATCTCAAGCCGGCAAGTCGCCGCAAGGACCTTGGTGGCAACCCTACGGGCGGTGGGCTGCCGCTTCACCGTCGCGGTCGCTGCCCGCCCGCTCTCGATATCCGCCCGGACCCGGGCGGACTTCCGCCGCTCCCGTCGAGCTGCCGCCTGCACTTGCCGGCGGCGATCGTCATCTGCTCCAGCGCGGAGCGTAGCGTCGCGTGTCCGCACGCCGCTCACCTTCGCCGAGCAGCAAAAAGTACCGGGGTCCGCTCCCCCCTCGCGGGAGACAGGGGCCTTGGCATTCCCCCCTCCTTCGACTGCAAGGATGGGAATACGGACGGTCCGATCCCTCGGTGGACGGTCCGATCGCAGGGGTTCGGACTGTCCGATCCTTAGGCGGATGGTCCGAATTCGGCCCCCAGGTTCCCGGCACATATCCGCCGCATTCATCCCGGGACCTCCGGGTCCCGGGCCCATATCTGTTCCCGGCAAACAAATCCAGTAAAGAAGCAAGTCACCAAGCTCCATCACCTCGCGACAAACCAGGTAGGCTCCACGTCCCCCTCGTTTCTTCAAGACAATGGCCCTGTTCCTGCCCGCGGCGGACCACGGCCGAGCAACAGGGCCAGGGGCCACTGTCGGCGAAACGGGATAAGGGGTCCCACATACCCCGGGTCGCGTGGGTCCTCTGCCACGCCAACTACTCCGGGCCCACATTTTGCACAACTGGCGATCGGCTCTCCTGCTAAGCGCCCGGGGCACGAGCGCTGCCCAGGCCCGGGTGCGCTACCCGTGCCCGGGGGCGCCTTCCCCGGGTCCGGGAGCACTCCCCCGGTGCGCCTTCCTTGGGCCCGTGGTCCGGGGACATTTCCCGGGACCCGGGCACGGCAGCCTCGGTCCCGGGCCCCGGGTGCCGAGTTCCCCGGTCCCGGGTCCTCGGTCTCGGTCCCGGGTGCCGACCGCCTCAGCCCCCGTGTGCCGACCGCCTCGGCCTCGCTCCCGGGTGCCGACTGCCTTGGCCCCGAGTCCTGGGTGCCGACTGACTCGGCGCCGTGTGCGCGCGGAGGGCTCAGAGAGCACTCCGCGCCGGGCACGAGGTTGACTCGAGAGCGCCAGCTCCCCAACTACAGTGATGCGACGGGGCGTGCTGCGCCTATCGCCTGCTCTGGCCCCCGGTGGGCCCGCTTCCTGTGTGGTCAGCCTGAGTCGTCAAAGGTGTCAGAGGGCGTCAGAGGGTTGTTGACTATGGAGGCTTCGCCTTTCCACGCCCCGGCAGCGGAGGCAGGCGCCGTCCCGTCTCCAAACTCCATCCACTCCCGGCGACGTGATGACCGTGCCGACCAGACGCCAGCACAAACTCCGGCAGGGGAGACGTGTGCTGTCACATCCCCAGAATCTCGCCGCCCGCAGCAGTCGAGCAGCGTGACGACCCGATGTGCAGCACCAACTCCGGCATGGGCTCAGCAGACGGGCGCGAGCGTGCGTGACAAGACGCAGCATAGCTAGCTCTCTCCCTTTCGGCACGTAGACTGGCACTGTGGACTCCCCTTCGCTGATAAAAAGGAGGATCCAGGCCAATGGAAACGGCAGCTTATGTTGAGCTTAGGTTGAGCCCGGTGCTTCTTCTTCTTTCTCGGCTCCGAGCCCCCGAGTGAGGACTTAGCTCCCGTGCTGCTCCCGTTTGCTCCCAGCTAGCTCCCGAGCTCCCCGAGTCTCCTTGTAACAATCATACCGCATTCACCTCCACATAGCATACACACAGGAGTAGGGTATTACGCTTCCGAGCGGCCCGAACCTGTCTAAACGTCTTCTGTCTCTCTCCCACGCAGTTACCACGGTTCGGATGGTCCGGACCCGATTCGGACGGTCCGAACCCCTATATCTCTCAGCTCGGGCCCCCGGTTCCCGAGCGCCCATCCGTCTGTTGATCCACCGGACGCCGCTTCGCCTGAGAACTACTCCCCTGGCCGAATCTCAAAGGGATGTCTCCAGACTTCCCGCCGTCGAGGTTTCATCCTCCGACAATTGGGGACTCCTTCCTTATCTGCTTTGGATTCTACATATGTATAGGATTTATTTTCATATAGAATTTGGTATGTAACACTGTATCGGGGTATGTGCACTTACGTGGGGTATTCTATATCTAGTACACTGATAAATATTCATCAACATTGCAACAACATTGTTTAAAATTTGAAGTCCTTGGCATCAACACATATAATCTAAAGTCCATCACTACAGTATTAAATGCAATAAATAAAGTTTAAGGTTAATAACACAGTTCAATTAAGTTCTAGCTTGACGCATGCTGATGCTGCTGCTCAGTAGGCCGGCTCTCTTTCAAAAAAAAAGGTGATATGAACCAATTGGGCCAAACTTATGGCCTGGACTTTCAGGCTATGAAGACATTTTTCCTTTTCTAAAACATTTTTCCATTCTTCTAAACTGAGCAGTTAAAAAACTACACGGAAATTTAATATTTTTTTTAAAATATTACGCTTATAAGTTTTTTGAATATCATAATATTTATAGGATAATTTTAAATTTCAGATATTTTGAACAAAAGACATCAGACTTTTCGGCAGGATATGGACCGTGTTGATTTCTCGGTTTTCCATGAAAACCGACCAGTTTTTGTCAGGAAGGAGAACCCTGGTTCAATCCTACGACATACTCCCTTTGCCCTTAAATATAGTTATCTATAGTATTCAAATTTTATCTTAAAATATAGTATTTCTTCACTTACCCCTTCATCCCATACAATCATATCCTTTCGGGTTTAATTTCTTCACATATTTTATAATCTCAACCAATTAGACGCATCACTTATTTAATTTCACACCTCTCCTTAATCCCTGTGAAGAACTTTGGAAGTGCTTATATTTTGAGACAGAGAAAGTACCACGTTACAGAATTATGTGTCACCACAGACACTAGAAAACTAGGACCCGTTTGATTTAGCTTATTAAGCTGATTATTGATGATATTATAGGAATAAATTAAATATTTTAAAAATAAACTTAATAAACTACATAAAATAAGTGATCTCAGCAATGCAGTAAAAAAAGTTTTTTGAGAATATATTTTTTTAAAACGTAGAGAAAAAATCCATTTTAACAATACGGTGAATAAGCTAAAAAGGATGGGGGAGGAACTAAGATTTTTGCCTTGTACCCTACGGTAGAAGTCGAAAAGGTATACTATTTCCACTACTACTAAAAAAGGAAACTACCCTTCTCAATGCAAACACGCACTACTACAGAAAACGGTACAACTGCTGGTTCAAATTAAAACAGCATCACTGCCGGTAAGCTACCGACAGTAATAATGGTGTCTCGGGTTTTGAATTTTGTAAGAAAAAAAGTTCAAAAAAATATTTCAAATTTTAGTATACAACAACCGAATATCACAAGTCCCACAATTTTTTGCGTAAAATTGACATATTTCTGGATATAGGATTTGAACTCAAGACCTCACACTTCAAACACAACCAACTTACAATCTCGCTTACACAACTCTTCTTGTTTAAAAATCATATAGGTATTTAGTAACTTACTTGTGCTAACGCTACGATGATTTTATCATAATCCAAATCATATGACCAAAAGACGATATATGTTTCATCAATCTAGCATAGAATACGATAGATTTAAGATTCACACAAAAAAGGAACAATAGAGTGAGTTACTACCTCCGTTTTTTAATAAATAATACCGTTGATATTTGTCGTGATATTTGATCATTTGTCTTATTTAAAAAATTTGTATAAATATGTAAAAATATGAGCTATGCTAAAAGTTTATTTAATAGTAAACTAAGTCATAACAAAATAAATTATACTTAAATTTTTTACATAAGATTAATGATCAAACATCGTATCAAAAGTCAACCGTATATCTATTAAAAATAAAAAGAGTATTATATTGATAATAGCATAGTATGATATGATAGAGCAGGACATGAAAGCATCACTTCATTAAATCTTGGCTAGCTTCATGTATCTGTCTTGTTAGAAGAGGCATATCAGCGGCAAGCATTGACAAAACAGGCTTTGGTGACTGGACATGCCATGTCTGTAGAGCATTAATATGATGACATTCAAATATACATAAACAATTATTTTACGTTTTAATCAAGTTAAACCATTGGCATGAATATATTCAAACCCAGTTTTGCATATAAGTTTATTCGGCAACCATGAACATTTCTCTAAATGTCAAGTACAATAGAATTGGCCGTGAAGACAGCTCCTACACAAGGCATGACATAAACAATGATGGCATATTCATCGTGCTGTCAAGTAATCCTTCAATTGAGAAAATTTTTGTGAAGGCCATGAACCCCAGGTACCTCATGAGAAGGATTACGGTCATTCGGATAGAGGATAAGCCTAACCTTGCAATTAGAGATACAATAGGACTCGGCATACATTACTTTATACGACAAGAAAATGATATAGTCCTAATCGGACACTTTGTATTTCTAGAAGAAAATCGCTTAATCGGAGTCTGACTGGGATTCTTACCCTGTAACCCTGACCCCCGGTATATAAGGGGGGCAGGGCGCCCTCTGAGGGCAACCGAGACAATCTCACTAGAGAAACCTCAAAGACAATACACAACAGCTGAAAGTAGGGTACTACCATACCTCGAGGGCCCGAACCAGGATAAATCGTTTCGTGTTGCTTTGCAATCCATCAAGTTTAAGTCTCACGAGTAGCCTCAGACTATTATTGCCAATATAAAACATCGACAGTTGGCGCGCCAGGTAGGGGCATTGGTAAGATCATCTTCAACAAGCATGATGGATCCAATCACCGAAGTCGACGGCGTCAAGTTCTTCCCTGGGCAAACAATCACCTTCGGGAGCATCGACTTCGTCACCGACGAATTCGGCAACCTTACCCTGTCCGACTCGGATCCGATCCGATCGGCCAGGGACCAAGCTGACTCCACGCCGGTCGGCCTACGTAACGCTGCAGCGATCTTCGACGATATGCTGCGGCGATCTTCAACATACCCGAGTCTAGGGACAACTCTTTCTTTCGGTGTTCGACTTGGACTAGGTTTTGAGCCGGCCGAGATCGGGCTAAGAGAGGAGGAGATCGTCAATCTCCCATTCGGACTCGGTAATGCTGCGGATAACTTCAATCAGCATCTGACGCGGCAAACCCGATCCCCTGGAGTTCAACTCGGATACGGCTCAGAGCCGCTCGAGATTGGATCTAGAATTATAAACCTGAATAGTTGAAGAAAACAGACAATTTTTAATGGACACCCGAAGTCCAGCAAGCCATCGAAGACTTCAAAAAATTTCTCACATCACCACCAGTGTTAGCATCAGCTATGCCCCAGGAACCACTAATGTTATACCTGGCGGGAACCTGTCAGGTAGTCAGCACAGTGCTGGTAGTCGAGCAAGCAGAGCCAGGGCATATACAGAAAATACAAAGGCCAGTCTACTTCGTCAGCGAGGTCCTAGCCAACTCCAAGATGAGATATCTTCAAATCCAGAAGCTGTTATATGGTTTACTCATCACTGTCCGGAAGTTGGTGCACTATTTTCAGTCGCATCAAGTAACTACTGTTATATCGTATCCACTCGGGGACGTCCTACACAACCGCGAGGCCACTGGAAGGATCGCTAAATGGGCGCTCGAGTTGATGGCATTTGACATCATATTTCAGTCACGGACAGCAATCAAATCTCAAACTCTAGCAGACTTCGTGGCTAAGTGGACAGAAATTTAGATGACTACAAACACGGGCAAGCTAGAGTACTGGACGATGTACTTCAACGGTTCTCTACGGATTGGCAGTGCAGGGGCTAGCGTCGTGCTGACGTCACCCACTGGCGAAAAACTAAAGTACATTCTCCAGATTCACTTTCCGGCTTCCCACAATGTTGCCGAGTACAAGGCACTCATCTACGGGCTCCGCATTGCCATATCACTCGGCATCCGCCGACTGGTCGTACGTGGGGATTCTCAACTCGTGGTCAATCAAATCATGAAAGACAGAATATGTCTCAACGATAATATGGCGGCATATTGTTAGGAGGTACGAAAATTGGAAAGCAAGTTCGATGGGGTAGAGATAACTCATGTATTGCGACAATACAATGAATCTGCAGACGAATCGTCCAATATGGGATCCAAACGAGAAGTGGTCCCGACTGGGATTTTTGTCGAGCAACTATTGGAGCTATCCATCAAGAAGAAACCAGTGCTTGAACAGTCAGAGACTGAACCTACTCCGGTAACAAATGAAGTGCTAATCATCTCTCAAGACTGGCGGACTCCAATTTTTGAATTCCTCTTGTATGACGAACTCCGAGAAGATTAAATGTCGAAGCAAATGTTTTCTTGTAGTCGGAGAAGACCTTTATCGTTGAAGCGAATGCGGAGTCCTCATGCGCTGCGTCACACCAGAGGAGGGCAAGCAGATTTTGCAATCTATCCACTTGGGTATTTGTGGCAACCACGCTGCATTCAGGACATACTTCGGACTCTCAAGTATTAGTCGGAAAAGCTTACAGACAGGGTTTCTTCGGGCCGACTGTGGTAACAGATGCTAAAGATATAGTTCGCACATACGAGGGATACCAATTCTATGCAAGGCAAACATATCTTCCAGCTTAAGAACTTCAAATAATTCAAATCTCTTGACCCTTTACAGTTTTGGGGCTTGACATGGTCGGGCCATTCAAAAATACGCCAGGAGGGTTCACACACTTGTTTGTCGCAATGGACAAATTCACAAAATGGATTGAGGCAAAACCCGTTACTACCTGTTCGCACCAAAAACCACCGGGTGTGCCAAGAAGCTTGTTGATGATCTGGTTTGATGCGATTGAACATACGAAGGTCTGGGAGATCTGCTTAGCTCCAGTGCAGGTCCTAAAATCTTGAGGTTCGTAGGCGTGCCAGTCAATTTGACCCCGCAATTGACAAGGAGATGAAGAAATTTGATTACTGATCCAATCGGCTAGTAAGCTGATACGGATTCCTTCCAGCCGATCGCCGCTATGCTCGTGCCCGGGCCTCTGCCTGTACTCGCGCCCGGGTCTCGTGCTCGCGTCCGGGTCCTTGTTGGTCCTCGTGCCCGGATCGGCAGCAATTGCGCAATCGGCTATCGGCCGATACGGGCTGATATAGACTCCTCGTAGCCGATAGCCGATGGCACCTGTGTATCGGCTAGGAAACCGATAGTGCTATGAGCAAATAGACAAGATGTCAGTATAACATGTGCATCGGCTAGAAGCCGATGATAAAATAGATAAGCAAAACAGTAAGCCAGCCGACTGCCGAGGAAACACATGTGCATCGGCTAGAAAACCGATGATAATATAAATGACCAAAACAGTATGGATAATACAGTCGGCTTTATAAAAAGATAACCTATCGGCTAAGCACTCCGATAGAACGTCGCATATACACCGATCAGCCCGACAAGGATAAATCTATTATTATCGATCTAGTAGTTCAAACCTAACTGATGCAGCACAGATCGATAATAGTAAAGGAACCTCAACGAGCCGATAGACCTAATGCAACTGTGATGAAAATAACTTACCGGCTATACATTCCGATAAGACGCTTGCGCAAAAACCATCAGCCTAGCAGGAACGATTTATCGCTGGCAGTTCAGTAGGTCGGACCCAACCGATGCAGCACGAACTGATGATAAATCGCCCCCAGTAAACTGATAAGATCTACGCACGCGTGATGTGGTATACCTGATCGGCCTAAGAGGTCGGACCGAACCGATGCAGCCGTAGACAGGGCAGATACACCTGGGTAAGGGGTGACGAGTCTTACCCTCTCGCAGGAGTTCGGACCTAACCGATGCAGCCCCGCTCGAGAAGCAAGAACCCGTCGAAAGGTTGGCGATGCGCCGAAGTTTAATTGATCGATTGATAGTTTACAAGGTACCCGGGCATACGTATATATACCCCGAGTTGGTACAGTCCTAATAGGACACGAAACAGAAGTTTCCTAATTATAAAAGGAAAAACTAACAAACCCCGATCAGATACGAGATCAGGTTTCCTAAAAATTATCAAAACTACCTAATTAGTAGATAAGGTAATTGACTGCCATGTCGTGGTCCTCACGATTCCTTCCTGAATCTGGCTTCTTCTGATTAGCTTCCAACGGCTGATATATCTTCTTTCCTTAACCAAATCCAATGCGAACCGTGCCAAATTTTGGCGTTAACACAACCATAATAGCGGCACGGGCAAAGGACTTCATCATGAGTATTTTATACCGATTTGGAGTTCCTAACCGCAACATAATAGACAACGGTACTCAGTTCACTGGCGGCGTGTTTCATAATTTCCATGATGACTTTAGCATCAAGATCCGTTATGCTTCTGTGGCACACTCACGGAGTAATGGGTAGGTCGAGCGTGCTAATGGCATGGTCTTACAAGGTATCAAGGCTAGTGTATTCGACCGACTACAACCATATGCAGGGCGGTGGGTACAAGAACTCCCATCTGTTCTCTGGTCTCTAAGAACCACGGTTAGTCGGGCAACAGGGCAATCCCCTTTCTTCGTAGTCTATAGTGCTGAGGCTTTGTTACCAACCGAATTGGAGTTCGGTCTCCGCGAGTTCGGGCCAACTCAGAAGACAAATCAAACAAAGACCGACTGGTCGAACTCGATCAGTTAGAGGAAGCAAGGGACATCGTAACTATCTAGTTGGCAAGGTATCTTCAAGACCTTCGTCGTTATCACAGTCGGAATGTTCGTGGTCGCGCCTTTTTGGTGGGAGATCTCGTCTTGAGAAAAATACAAACCACCAAAGACATGCATAAACTATCCCCTTTATAGGAATGGCCATTCATTATCGCTGAGGTAACACGTCTGGGCGTCTACCGACTAAAGACTAAAGACGGTGCCCTAGTTAGCAATTCATGAAATATAGAACAGCTACGTCCTTTCTATACCTGAGTCTTTATTTCCTCTATACATATGAATAAAGTTTTTTTTCTTTTTTCTCTGACTCACTACATCGCTTGTCCTAACCGAGTAATGAGTCGGGGGCTGCTTATATCATGTGCCTTGTTAAAATCCGATCTTGTTTTATCTAAGTTATGAAGTTCTAAAACGATTATACTAAGTTTGCTCAAGTATAGCTCTCAGAGGTGAACGTTTTTTCTTAAGTTCCTCTCGATCTACTCGGCGCAGACTACATAGTCGGGTAAAACTAATAACAACTCAGAATAAGAAAGTACTCGACAACATCTTACAGATATTTACAAATGCCTTTATAAAAGTCATATATGCTCATCAATAGTCACCGGCTGTATAATCGTTCTGTTTTTACATGCCGAGGTCTCTGGATATTGCCCCTGCGGTCGGCCTCACATGGCTGATTAGCCCTAGCGCCTCATCAGGAGTCGTCCCCTTAGCAAAACCCTCACTAACGGCCTCAATTTCTACCCTAGGGTAAATTGATTTGGTCATGGCGAGAGCTTGGGCGATGCCGACAGTTACACGCTCATCCTAGTATTGCTTCAGGATACTCGGGGCTTCACTTAGGTGTTCGTGCACTTGGGTGACGATACTGGAGCTGGTCCCGAGATAGTGAGGTTGCATGATGTCCAGGAGCCCTTTCACGGATTCAACGAGGACTTCTCGTGACTCCTTGATCATCTTGATTTTCTCCGCGAAGGCACCAAACTGAATCTGGATGTTGGCTTTTGAAGCTGTTCAGATGCATCAATAAATATATCAGTTAGCCAAGATAAGCAGTCATAGCAACAAGCAGATGGGTTAAGATCACAGTCAAGCAGGAGGCGTACTGGCATAGTCGGCCTCCACCTTGGCTTTGGCCTTTTCCACTTTCTCCAGCTTTTTATCTTGTTTTTCCCTCTCCTTTGCCTGGGCTTTCTGCTCGGCTTCGAGGGCTGTAAATCAAAACAGTCAAGAACACAAGATTGTAGTCAAAACTCAACAAGGCAGTCGGGAATCAACAACACTGGAGAAATACTACTCGGGATTCACTCGAGAGGATAACACAGAAGACTTACTTCTGATCTTTTCAGCTTGGGCCCAGTTTTCGTCCCTGAGCTTATCTACCGACCCCCTCAGCCACGTTTCCCTTTCTTGGCTGGTTTGCTCCAATTCGTCCTTGGCAACCTGGAGCTGGCGTAGTTGTTGTAGTTAGGGACGAGCTTGGTCAGGATTTTGTTCATCTTCTCCGAGCGATTGATTATCTTCAGCTCAGAACAAACCAGGGGAAATCAGAGTAAGACGGTAGAACACCAGATCAACAGGAGTTTTCAAGCACTTAACATGGTGAGATTCGCTACATACTTGGACTCCCTTGGTTGCAACAATTGCAGCGTACATGAGATCTCTGTGCTCTCTTAGTGCTACTGTCTCGTCATGCTCGTAGCTCTCTGCAACTCCCTCGGGGGTGACCCAATAAAAAGTCCTTGGGAAGTTGCGGGGAGGGGCCTCGAGCCTAGGGAGATCTCCTTCATCAGAAGACGACAATATTGCCGGCGATAGGGTCCTTGCCCTGAGTTCAGCAGCTGCTGGCGTAGTCCCCTTAGGATCTATGTCAACTCGCTTCCTGTACAATATGCCAAATATTAATACATTTACCGTATCATTCAAGATTCTCAGAATAATGAAGGTATTTTCTATTACCTCTTGGAAGTCTTGAATTTCCACTGAGGAGCTCCAGGAGATGTCGGTGAGGGGCTTGATAGCCTGCTTGGCGGCAGAGAGTTGCCGGCTGTCGGGCTAGTTGGTGCGGCAGTCGGCGGTGGAGATTTGGCCCTAGTCGGCTCTGTCCCCAATGCGGCCAACTGGGGGGTGGAGGCGCTTAGTGGTGTTGGCCTTGGACTAGGTGATGTCGGTCTTGGGCTTGGAGGCCTGGGATTTTTGATCTTCAAGCTCCTTGGCGCTGCATTTGACGTGCTTGTTTTCTTCTTGCCTGGGTCTTCAATTGGCTTCTTCCCAGCCCTCTTGGAGCTGGGTTGGGCGGCACAAGGGCTGGTTGGCCACTTCTTCATTTTGGTGGCCGGCTGATTTTGGGAGTTATTATCAAACTCCACACAGTCCTGCAAGTATTTCAACAACATACATCGTGCATTGCAAAACAATCCATAGACATTCATCATAGAAGGATAACGATTCAATATCAGTCTTTTATGATTACCTGTGGCCGAGACCTGCTCTGGCTGTAGGGCATGGGGTGCGTTCTTCGTCCTCTGTCTCCACTACCCCATTGATGAAGAAGCCAAGTAGGGTATCAATAACCTTGTCTTGTCGGCTACGTCGGGGTATTCACTGCTGAGATCATCCTTGCCTTGGTAGTCCCAGCCAAAATAGCTCCTGGCCTTTAGAGGTTTGGTGCGGCGGTTGAGGAAACACCTTGCCACTCAGGGACCAGTCAGCCCTGTGCTCTTCAGGAGGTTGATCTTCTCCATCAGCTGGTACACTTGCCCTATTTCCTCACACGTTAGCACAGAGGACCAGCCGAGCAAGACAGTTGGAGGAGAACCGGTGAAAGGTAGCAGAGAGGGCTCCAGATTTAAGTAGTAGAACCACTCTTTGTGCCAGCCCTTGAGTGATGTCTTTAGAGGAACATTAAGATACGTCTTCATCTCGTTTCTAAGTTGAAGACTAGGTCCCCCGATGACTTGGATTTTGTTCTTGGACGGCTGGGGCTTTATGTGGAATAGGTACCAGAAGAGATTGAAATGGGGCTTGACCCCTAGAAAGGCTTCGCACAGAGTGGCGAATATAAAGATGTGCAGGATAGAGTTGGGATTCAGGTTCACCAACTCTATCTGATAAAAGGATAGAAGCTGGCGAAGGAAATCTAAAGCTGGGAGGGTGAGACCGCGACCAAAAAATGAGGTGAAGATGACAGTCTCACCAGACTTGGGCGCTAGTATCGACTCTCCCTCCGCAGTGCGCCAGTGGATTGCATCCTGAAGTTGTAGCATCAATCGCTTCTCTAATAGCTTCAACTTCACCGGGCTGTAGTCCGACATCGGCCAGACTCCGACGGTCATCTCAGAGATCTCTAATGAGGCTTTCGGCATTGCTAGAGGTGAAAATATTTGGAGGAAAGACTTGTGGAGGCTTAGAATGGATGTGGCGGAGCATAATCGGGCGAGTCTTGAGTGGGGACGCAGGCTACAGTGAACCCTAGCGAGGCGGAGTGTGAAATTTGGGCGCGAAAGCTGGAAGATGAAACAATTGGCGGATTGGAGAAGAAGGGGAATCTTTTCTCTCTCCCCACTTTATAAAGCCTGTGCTAATAAGTCGGCTTGGACCGACTAATTCAGTACTGGGCCACAAGACATGAGTTTCTAAATGGCATGCTCTATTGAGCCAACTGTTGGCTGTGTTGAAATCACAGTGCAGATGCTATTTACAGAAACCGATTAAATAATCAGATATGCTTTATGAAGGCCTAATAGTTGGACACATGTGTTCAGATATCTGCATTATTTACCAGTTATTGAGGATATATCTTTATAAGGATCAACAACTGGTCTCCATTAAAATTGGGGATGTAGATATCTCTCAAGTACACCTGACCACATATTGGATTAAAATCTATGAAGTGGTACTTGGCTTATATGCTTAGCCACCAATTGCCTTGAGCAAAAATTCTTCCAGCTGACATGATGATGAAGAGTCTAATTTCTAAATAGTACACTACTCGGGAAAGACTAAAAGGTTAAAGATTTTTGACTTTATGTTTAATTGTTTCACAATTAAGTACAAAATCGGGGGCTACACCTAACAGGTGCGCCTATTCAGGTGCATACAATATATAATTTTCCATGAAGCCCTTCATAGCCTTGTTGCTAGCCGATATGAACAGGACTTGGAAAAGAAGCACTCAGACGACGAGAACTCGGGAGCAAGCCACTCGAAAAGCTTTCCCCAAGGAGGATGAGCACTCGGCATCAGCTGTGACTCAACTATGAAGGTCTCAGGGGCTGCTGTGGAGGCCATGGGACCCAGGTACCTCATGAGAAGCATTGGAGCCACTCGGACAGAGGATGGGCCTAACCTTGTAATTAGGGATACAATAGGACTCAGCATATGTTACCTTGTACGACAAGGAAATGATATAGTCCTAGTCGGGCACGTTGTATTTCTAGAAGGAAATACCTTGGTCGGAATCCGACTGGGATTCCTACCCTGTAACCTTGACCCCCTGGTATATAAGGGGGGCAGGGCATCCCCTGAGGGCAACTGAGACAATCTCACCGGAGAAACCTCAAAGGCAATACACAACAGCTGAAATTAAGGTATTACCTCACCTTAAGGGTCCGAACTAGCATAAATCGTTTCGTTTTCCTTTATACTCCATTAAGTTTAGATCTTACGAGTAGCCCCATATTATTATTGCCGATATAAAACATCGATAATTCTAGTCTCTTTTGGGCAAACCATTATACCGGGTAAAAATGTTATTTGTATGAAATATATTTTCACTTGGTATGTCCTATAAATATACACTATAAATTACCTGCATGACTGATGAACAGGGAAGCATCCCTTATATAATCAGCAATGCTTGTGAAAAAAATGAAATAATCAACCTGAAGAGTTCCATCTCCTAAGACCTATATTCAGAATACATCAAAATTTCTTGGTTGTTTCACCACCATCAACATGGTGCCTATAAATGTTTCGGGTAGAACAGGGGAGTCGCTAGCAGAGTAAAGCAATTATAATATGCTAGTATAACATAAATGCATGCCAAATGTTTACGAATATTCCCTAATCACCCAATGTCCCTACCATTCAATTTAAAAACATTCACTTGACAAAGCTAGACCTAGACTGGTTATATAAAATTGAAAATATGTGCAAACGGAATGTTAGAAAAATAGATACAAATAGAGACACAAATTTTTATGTGAAAAACCCTTACGGGAAAAAACCATGAGCGCCGACCGGCAATGATCACTATTAAGGAGTTGATTACAAACGCAGGAGAATAACAATGGAACGTCACCCTTTCCCGTGCGGCTTCCAAGGAATATATATAGGGGAATAAATCTAGGAGTCCTAGTAGAAATAGACTAGAAGTCCTATTAGAAAACTAATCCAGTAATCTAAATATGTTACATGCTGAAATTTGGATCACGTATTTAACAATCTCCACCTTAAGACAAATTTCCCTTATAGTATATAAATCATCAATCATCAAATAACATCTCAAATAGGTAAAATAACTGCGCACGAAAAAACTCTAGGACTATAATGTAACACCAACCAAGCTTGAGCAAAGTTCAAACTTAGTAGCAGGAACTGACTTTGTCATCATATCAGCTGGGTTATCATAAGTACTTATCTTGCATACTTTGACATCACCTTCAGCAATAACACCTCAAATAAAGTGATATCTCACATCAATGTGCGTTGTTCTCTCATGAAACATCTATTGAATTGCTTTCTAATACTCTTTGCCAGGATTAGCCATGTATCTACTGACAATACTCAATGCATATGATAAGTCAGGATGAGAATATATCATGGCATACATAAGTGAACTAACTGCACTTGAATATGGAACTCTAGATATGTACTCAATATCATATTTTGACTGTGGACATAAATTTGAAGATAGTCTAAAATGTGCAGCTAAAGGAGTACTCACTGGTTTTGCACATGCATATGAAATCGACGAAAGACATTTTCAATGTAACCTTTCTGACTAAGATATAACTTACCAGATTGTCTTTCTTTAGTAATTTCCATACTGAGAATTTTCTTTCCTGAACTCAAATCCTTCATCTCAAACTCACTACTCAATTATGCCTTCAATTTTACTATCTCTGATTTGTCTTTAGCAGCAATTAACATATCATCAACATAAAGAAGCAAATATATGACTGAACCATTAACAACTTTCAGATAAACACATCTATCAAAATTTGATCTTCTAAAATTCTGAGAAAGCATGAAAGTGTCAAATCTCTTATACCACTGTCTAGGTGACTGCTTTAATCCATAAATAGACTTCTTCAACCTACATACTAGGTTTTCTTTTCTAGGAACAACAAAACCTTCAGGTTGCTCCATATAGATGTCCTCTTCTAACTCCCTATGTAAAAATACAGTTTTAACATCTAATGCTCTCTAGTTCATAATCATGCATTGCAACAATACTGAGTAAAGTGCAAATTGAACTATGCTTCACAACTGGGGAAAAACATCTTTGAAATCAATACTGGAATCTGGCTATAATCTTTAGCAACCAACCTTGTTTTATATCTTGCCTCATTACTTGGAGACATACATTCCTTTCTTTTGAAAATCCACTTGCAACAAATAGGCTTCTTCTCCTTAGGCAATTTCACCAGTTCCCAAGTACTATTCTTTTCAAGTGACTCCATCTCATTATGCATAGCAGCTATTCACTTATTGCAATCATCAGAGACAATAGTCTCAGAATATGTAGAAGGTTCTGCATTACCTTCAATTTCTTTTGTCATACTCAAAGCATAAGCAACTATGTTTGTTTCTTCAATTAATCTTTGAGGTCGTTTGATAGTTCTCCTTGACCTATCAAAGTGCAATAGTATGTTGTGGCAGTTGCTCAATAGTAGAAGAATCTGAATCTTCAGCAATAGGTGTTTCATGGTCAACTGCAATATTCTCCTTTTCTGGTACATGCCCTAAACTGCCCAAGTGCTCCACCTGCACACTTACTTTATGCTGGTTCTCAACAGGAGTATTAGTAGAAGAATTGTCATGCAGCATAACTAATTCATGAAAGACAACATTTCTACTAAGCACAACCTTTCTAGTTTTAGGACACCATAACTTATAACCTTTCACACCAGATTGATAACTAAGAAAGATGCACTTAATTGCTCTAGGTTCCAATTTACCATTATCAACATGAGCATAAGCAGTACAGCCGAATATTCTTAAGTCTGAATAATTTGCTGGGGAACCAGACCATACCTCAATTGGAGTCTTCTTATCAATGGTAGTACTAGGTGATCGATTAATAACATAGCAAGCGGTGGAAGCAGCTTCCGCATAAAACTGTCTAGACAAACCTGCATTTGACAATATGCAACGGGCCTTTGATATAATTGTTCTGTTCATACGCAAGCTACACCGTTTTGTTGAACTGTATGAGAAACAGTGTAGTGCATCACAATGCCTTTAGACTTACAGTATGATTTAAACTGCTTAGAACAAAACTTCATCCCATTGTCAGTACGAAGTATTTTCACTTTCCTTTCGGTCTGTCTTTCAACCATAGCTTTCCACTCTTTAAATACAGAAAACGCTTGATACTTGTACTTTAGAAAATAAAGCCAAACTTTTCGAGAATAATCATCAATGATAGTTATCATATAACGAGCACCTTCTAGAGATGTCTTACGAGCATGCCTCCAAAAATCAGAATGCACATAATCAAGAATACCTTCTATAGTATGTGTTGATATGTTGAACTTCACCCTCTTATGCTTGCCAAAGATACAATACTCACAGAATTTCAGCTTCCCGATACTTTGACCATCTAGCAATCCTCTCTTGCTCAATTCTGCCAAACCAATTTCACTCATACGCCAAAGATGCATATGCCAAAGATTACTAGCATCAGAATTAGATAATGAATCAGAGATTGTAACAACATTACCTAATATTGTAGTACCCTGCAGATGGTATAAGCTGGTAGTTTTAATATCAGCTTTTATCACAACAAGAGAGCCTTTTGTTACCTTCAAAATTCCATTGCCTCCAGAATATTTGTACGATCAAGAGTACATAAAGATATGAGATTTCTCTTTAAACATGAGATATGTCGCACATCTGAGAATGTTCTAATACAACCATCAAACATCTTGATCTGAATTGAACCAATACCTGCAACCTTGCATGACGTGTTATCATCCATCAACACAGTACCACATTCGACAGGTTCATAGGTGGCAAACCAATCCCTATTCGGACACATATGATAGGTGCATGTAGTATCAAGAATCCACTGATAACTAGTTTGTGCACAACTAGCATACGCAACTAGTACATCTCCATCAGAACCATCATCAATAGCAACAGCTGTCGGCGAAACGGGACTGGGGGCCCCACTTTCCAAGGGGACGGGTGGATCTTCGGCCACGACAACTCCTCCGGGGCCCACATTCTGCACCGGTGACGGTCGGCTATGGCCGTTTTCTCGCCAAGTACCTGGGGCCTGAGCACTGCCCGGGCCCGGGTGCGCCTTCCTCGGGCGCATCGCGACGACCGCCCGCATCTGCCTCGGGCCCCGTGGCCTGGGGACATTCCCGGGCCTCGCCTCCCAGTCCCGGGAGCCATAGGCTCGGTCCCGGGGTGCGTTCCCGGAGCACATTGCTGGGATATTCCCAGGCCCGGGCCTCGCCAACGGTCCCGGGACCGACCTCCTCGGCCCCAGGTCGCGTCCCCGGGGCACATTACGGGGACTTCCCGGGCCCGAGCCTCGCCCCCTCGGTCCTGGGGCCCACAGCTTCGGTCCCCAAGGAACTCGACGCCTTGTGCGCGCGGAGGGCGCGATGAGCTCTCTGCCCCGGGCACGAGCCTGACTCGAGCGGATCAACTCCCCAACTAGCCGCATTAATGATGAGGCGACGGGGCGTATCACGCCTGTCGCCCGTTCGGACGTGCGTGGACTCTCATGATGGCCCCCCGTGGGCCCGCTCCCTGTGCAGTCAGACATATTTGACTAAAAGGGCTTCAGTTTTCCACGCTCTGGCAGCGATGGCGTGCGCTGTCACATCTTCACAACCTAGCCGCCCGCAGCAGCCGAGCAACGTGATGATTAGACGTGCCGAACCAACTCCGGCGTGGCTCAGCAGGCGGACGTGTGCGACAAGACATATCGTACCTAGAAAAGCTTTCTCTGAGCATGTGAGCTAGGCACTGTGGACTCCCCTTGGACTATGAAAGGAGGATCCATGCTAGCAAGAAAGGGACTCCGGTTCCATCGGCTTCTGCATTAAGCTCAGCTTCTAGAGAGACCTAGTTCCCATTCCCAAGTGAGGGGCTTCTGAGAGCTTCTCGAGCTGCTCTAGAAAACCAAAGACTGAATTCGTTCCCAAGTGAGGGCTAGCTTCTTGAGCACCCCTCAAGAACATCTTGTAAGAGAAAACCACATTCATCTCCCACATAGCAGATACACACAGGAGTAGGGTATTACGCCTCCGCGCGGCCCGAACCTGTCTACTTCTTCTGCCTCCCTTACGTGCCATCAACGAGACGCCGCAGCCGTCCTGTGAACAACTCCTCTGGCCGAACCTCAAAGGGGGGTCCCCAGACTCCCCGCGGTTGGAGTTCCCTCCTCCGACAGCTGGCGCGCCAGGTAGGGGGAGTTTCACTTCCAGGCGACACGCCAGCGTTCCCAACGCCGGCACGCTCCACGGCAGGAGGTCATCATCTGCGGGACTCCGACGAGGGGTCCGGTGGCTTCACCCCGCTGGGCAATGTTAGCCCTGTGGCAAGCCCACCACGTTCCCCCTCCTTGTCTTCTTGGGGGTGTGCGGCGCATGCCCGACAGGCCGAGTTCCCCCCGCGGCGGCCTGGTTGTGCGGCCTCGGCCCCTTCCCTTGCTGAGGGGACCGGCAAGTGCCCCGTTGGGTCTGCCGTGGCCTCATCCATAAGGCGCGAATGGACGCGGTGCTCCACGGCGCGCCGCCATCTCGGCTTCCAGTCAGCGCCGCCGCAGGGAGCCCTCATGGCAGCAGAAGCCCTCCTGCGCCACCCCCCGGCGTTTACCGGGGCGGAGGCCGGGAGCGGCGGTGGCTCAAACGTAGTCGCCGACCTGGTAGGCGCGGCCCATCGTCAGGTAGCCGCCGATAGTCATGCAGGGGCCGGGAGCGCCGACTGCGCGGCATCTAGCGCGGGCCGGCCCCGCCCCGAAGCAGAACCAAGCCCGGAGCGCGGCGCCTCGCGCCACGCCCCCGACCAAGAATGGCCCTGGCGATCTCCGTGACTGGTTAAATCGGTTGCGGATTCACGAAGACGCCCGGGTCACGTTGGAGCGACAGCTCGAACGGCGCGCGAACGCCGTCGGGCGTCCCGAGGCCCAGGCCTCCAGCTCTAACCCCCCCGGCGGGAAACCGTTGTCCGTTGCCCGAGCCCGCTCAGCACGGCTCGGGTTGCCTGGCGCTCTCCCCAGGCCTCCGACAGGTGTGCTGGCCGGCCAAGTTCCGGCCTAGCTTGCCGGAGAAGTATGACGGCTCCATCAACCCCACAGAGTACCTGCAGATCTACACCACCGCCATCTAGGCGGCCGGCGGCAATGAAAAGGTGATGGCGAACTACTTCCCTATCGCCCTTAAGGCCCAGGCTCACTCCTAGATGATGAACCTCCCTGAGGGTTCGATCTACTCGTGGGAGAACCTCTGCCACCAGTTCGTTACGAACTTCCAGGGCACTTTCCCATGCCCTGGTACCGAGGCAGATCTCCACGCCCTACGTCAGGGCAGGGACGAGTCGCTGAGGCGTTTCTTGCAGCGCTTCAGCCAGGTATGCAACACCATCCCCCACATCGCTCATCACGCGGTTATTCACGCGTTCCGCTCGGGCGTGCGCGACAAGCGCATGCTCGAGAAGCTGGGCACTCGCGACGTCCAGACCGCAGCCGAGCTGTTCAGCCGCGCCAACCTCTGCGCCCGCAAGGAGGAGGCCCGGGCGTGGAACAAGCCACGCCCTGAGGCCCCTGACCGGGACCCTGGAGAGGATGGCGAGTCCTCGCGTTCCACATCACAGCGGAACAGGAGGAACCGCCAGAAGGGCAAGGGGGCCACCGAGAACTTTGCCTTGGCTGCTACATGCGGCCCCCGGGCGACAATAACAGCGGCAAGCGGCAAAAGCCCGTACGTGCGCCGCCGCCACCGGTAGCGGCCCGAAAGTGGTGCACCATCCACGAGACGGACCGGCACGACCTCACGGAGTGCCGCGCCGTCCAGAACTTGGCCGAGCACGTCAAGAAGTTCCAGTAGGAGCGGCAGCCGGCCAAGCCTGCTCCCGATCCGGAGCAACCTCTCGAGTTCTAAGAACCCGAGAACGTCCTCGGCACCCTCGATGGCGGGGCGCACGCCCGCTCCTCGCGCCGTGGCTTCAAAGCCATGAAGTGCGAGTTGTTGGCCGTGGCACTGAGCCCAGCGACAGCCCGGAGGCTGAAGTGGTCGGACACCTAGATCACTTTTGGCCCCGAGGACCATCCGGCCCGGGTACCCGGGGAGGGACAGCTAGCTCAGGGAGGCTCAAAAGCTGACCGGGTGCGTGCCTCCACTCGGCCGCTTCATCTCCAAGCTAGGGGAGCGTGCCCTCCCCCTCTTCAAGCTTCTCAAGAAGACCGAGTTGTTCACTTGGACGGATGAGGTTGATCAAGCCCTTGACGAGCTTAAGAGGGGCCTGACAACTCCCCCTGTCCTCGTGGCACCGGTTCAAGATGAGCCCCTGTTGCTCTACATAGCGGCAACCCCACAAGTGGTGAGCGCGGCGCTCGTCGTCGAGCACCCCTTGCCCGACAAACGCGTGGCCCGGGATCAGCCGCTCGGGCCTGGTACTGGGGAGCCCGAAACCGGGAAGCCTCGCCAAGGCGAGTGCGAGTCTGGGGACGCGGCACCCGGAACAACTTCAACTACAGGGCGCGATTACTCGGACAGCATCGCCCTGGCGAGAGCAGGTCCGGGGAGGTTGTCCGGATTCATTCCACATCTCAGCCCGGGCCCCCGGGTCCTGGGCACATATCCACCACATTCGAGCTAGGGCCCAGGGTCCAGGGTCCATGTCCCGGGATCCGTGCCCCTGGCCTGACACCGAGGAGCCCGAACCTGGGCAGCCTCCCTAAGGCGAGTGCGAGTCTTGGGACGCGGCACCCGAAACAACTTCAACTACAGGGCACGATAACCCGGACAGCATCGTCCTGGCGAGAGTGGGTCCAAGGAGGTCGTCCCGATTCATTCTACATCTCAGCCTGGTCCCGGGCCAATATCTGTCCCTGACCACGAGAGTTCGCTCCCTCCCGAGGGAGCTGAGCCCGTGCTCCCGGCCCCCGTCAGGCCGGGGTAGGGGCGAACACAACAGAAGCCGGTGTACTTCGTCAGCGAGGTACTCCGCGATGCCAAATCGCATCGCATTATCACCGACAACGGCGCGCCTCGCTCCGCGTCGCTCGTTACCAGCAGAGCCTCAAGCGCTATCATCAGCATATGGTTCGGGCCCGATCACTCCAGGTCGGGGACCTAGTCCTCCGCCGTGTCCTCACACGTGCCGGAAAGAAAAATCTTTTCCCCATGTGGGAAGGCCCCTTCCTGGTGATCGGTGTCTCCCGACCGAGCTCGGTAAGCTTGGGAGCATCTTCGCAAATTCTATCCGTAAATACATCCTGTAAGTTGCGGGGTGTTTGGGCCAGCGCCGGTTTTCTCCAAATCTCAGCGCTGGCCGGGGGCCCCCATATGCATCCCCTAAGCAGCTTTTTCAGTATGCTTTATGTTCTCGTGCCCTTTGTCCTTTTCTGTGTGTTGCATTCGTGGCGGTCTCCCCCTGGGGGCATAATCGGGCCGCGCCCGTGCGGCGGCTAGGTTTTGCGCATAATTATTGGTTCCCAACCAGCGAGCTACCATATCCCATCCTGCTAAACCCTGGACATTGTCCAAGCCCCGGGGCCATGGGTGCGCCCCTCTGCGCGGCGCCCTGGGCCCCCGCAGGCTTGCAGTGTCCCGCCTGGTTGGCTTCGGGCTCGGTTTTTTCCGCTGCTAGGGGGCAAAATACTTATGCGCAATCCTTTCCTCCGCACGGTCGCGACCGCGAAGAGGCCCTTGGGAGGTGGTAGACGCCACGATTCGTAGCATGGAATGGATAAAGGAACGAGCCAAGTACTCTCACGGTTCATCGTGTGCAGATTAGACCCATCCTTGGCCTGTGCCGGTTTTCTTTCCAAACCTGGACGCGGGCCGGGGGGCCCATCCCAGATTCATTTCCGGTGCAATTCCTGGCCCGGGGGCTGGCAGCGCTCCTGGCCCCGGGATCGTGCTCGCGGAGCCACACCACCCTTTTTTCAACATCCAGATACGTAATCTTATCCTACTTTACACATTGCTCAATTCCTATTTTTTCCCCGTTTGTATGGCCGCGTGCTTCATTCTCCTCGGCCCCGGGGGCAAAGCGGAACCTGCCGGGGCCAGGCGCGAGGACCGCCGGGTTAGTGCTACCCCGGTTGCCGAGGCCTGATGGCCCGGTCGTGGACCGCGCCCCGGGCACTGTCGATGCCCCGGGGTCTCGAGCAGAACCCCCCGTCGGGCCAGCCTAGATTCCCGGGGCGGGCAGGGGTGCTCGGCCTGGCCAGTTCCTTCCCGACCACCGCCAAAGCGCTGGGTGCTTCGCTCTCTGGCGACCCCCGTGCACGGTCAAGATCGGTTCCCGAGGGGCTCCCAGCGAGCCAAAAGGTACGAGCTCAGCACTTCGGCCATACCTAACCCACGCGGGGCTTTTTTCGTATTTTCTCTCTCCTAGCAGTCTTTCCCCGCGGAGCCTAGCGTGAGGGCCGCTGGATTAGCGCTGCCCCGATTGCCAAGGCCAGGTGGCCGAGTCGTGGACCGTGCCCCAGGCACTGTCGATGCCCCGGGGTCTCGGGCAGAACCCCCTGTCGGGCCAGCCTAGATTCCCGGGACGGGCAGCGGTGCTCGGCCTGGCCAGCTCCTCCCCGACCACTGCCGACGCGCCGGGTGCTTCGCTGTCTGGCGACCCCCGCGCACGATCAAGCAATCTCTTCCCGCGGCCAGCGCTCAGGGGCACGGAGCGCCCCCGGGCCCGGAAGACGGACTTAACCGTTTCCGCAACACTCGCGCCCTGTTGCTCGCGGTCCCTTGGTACCGAGCTCCCGGGGCGCAAACATAAGCGACTTCCGGAACAACACAATAAGCAAAGGTACGAAAATGTAAACATGATTATATACATATACAAATGTCTCTCTTTGTACAAGATAGGTAAAGTCGGAGCGCAAGCACGAGCGGAGGCCGGGACATGTCGTCGTCCGGGGGGAGGTCACTCGTCTTCCTCGGACCGGACCCCGGGCGGTGTCAGAAGACGACTGCCGTCTTCCTCGGACTCCTCGTTTGTCATCGGCTCCACGAGGCGCTAGCCGCGGACGAAGAACCCCACCACCGTTGCAACGGTGTTGGCCACGGCTTTCCGTGCCTCCTCGCGAACCACCACGGCTTCCTCCCGTGCGGTGATCTCATGCTCCCGGGCCGCGAGCCTGGCCTCTTGGGCCCAGACGCATCCCTCCCGGGAGGATATTTCCTTCTCCCACGCCTCCATCTCGGACTGGGCGCGAGAGGCCTCGTCGGCGGCGGATTTGGCAGCGCCCTCCAATTGGACGACGCGCCCCTCTGCCGCCTCAATCTCTAGCCGGCGAGTTGCCACGAAGATCTCGGTGGTGACCGTATGGGCGGTGAGCTGCTGTATCACCATTGCGATCGCTGCCCGCCCGCTCTCGTGATCCGCCCGGACCTGGGCGGCCTCCCGCCGCACCTGTTCGCCGGGCAGCAAAAAAGTACTAGGGCCCGCTCCCCCCTCACGGGAGACGGCTGGGCCCTGGCATCCCCCTCTTCTACGGCTGTAGGGATGTCAGTTGGTGCGGCGACGCAATCATGGCCGTCGGTCGCCCCATCTCGTCTTCTGTCAAACAAGGTGGGCCCCACGTCTCCTTGTTTCCCCAAGACGTGGCCCTGTTCCTGCCCGGAGTGGATCCCGGCCGAGCAACAGGGCCAGGGGCCACTGTCGGCGAAACGGGACTGGGGGCCCACTTTCCTCGGGAACGTGTGGATCTTCGCCCACGACAGCTCCTCCGGGGCCCACATTCTACACCGGTGATGGCCGGCTATGGCCGTTTTCCCGCCAAGTACCTAGGGCCCGAGCACTGCCCGGGCCCGGGTGCGCCTTCCCCGGGCGCATCGCGACGACCGCCCGCATCTGCCTCGGGCCCCGTGGCCCGGGGAAATTCCCGGGCCTCGCCTCCCGGTCCCAGGAGCCATAGGCTCGGTCCCGGGGGCGCGTTCCCGGGGCACATTGCTGGGATATTCCCGGGCCCGGGCCTCGCCCCGATCCCAGGACCGACCTCCTCGGCCCCGGGTCGCGTCCCCGGGGCACATTACGGGGACTTCCCGGGCCCGGGCCTCGCCCCCGGTCCCAGGACCCACCTCCTCGGCCTCGGGTCACGTCCCACCTCCGGCGTGGCTCAGCAGGCGGACGTGTGCGACAAGACATATCGTACCTAGAAAAGCTTTCTCTGGGCATGTGAGCTAGGCACTGTGGACTCCCCTTGGACTATGAAAGGAGGATCCATGCCAACAAGAAAGGGACTCCGGTTCCATCGGCTTCTGCATTAAGTTCAGCTTCTAAAGAGACCTAGTTCTCATTCCCAAGTGAGGGGCTTCTGAGAGCTTCTTGAGCTGCTCCAGAAAACCAAAGACTGAGTTCGTTCCCAAGTGAGGGCTAGCTTCTTGAGCACCCCTCAAGAACATCTTGTAAGAGAAAACCACATTCATCTCCCACATAGCAGATACACACAGGAGTAGGGTATTACGCCTCCGCGCGGTCCGAACCTGTCTACTTCTTCTGCCTCCCTTACGTGCCATCAACGAGACACCGCAGCCGTCCTGTGAACAACTCCCCTGGCCGAACCTCAAAGGGGGGTCCCCAGACTCCCTGCCGTTGGAGTTCCCTCCTCCGACAACAGCGGCTTTACCTTCATCTTCTTTCTTACCTTTCGGCCTATAATTTCTATTGCATTTTTCTTTATTCTGGAGCTTCCAACACTTAGAGATATCATGTCCACCTCTTTTGCAGTATTTGCATGACTTATACCTGCCTCTGGACTTTGATCTCCCATGGTGGCTATGAAAACTTTTGTCTCTTGATTGGTTTGTGTTCTTCTCCTTTTGCCTGCCCCGAATAACCAAGCCTTCTGCTTGTGAACCTGAATCCTTAGAGGGTACCATCTTTTTCATCTTCTCTTTGGTATGCAAAGCATTATAAACTTCTTGCAAAGTTAGAGTATCACAACTATAAAGAATGATATCTTTGAAATTGGCATATGAGCTAGGTAATGAACACAATAGAATAAGACCTAAATCCTCTTCATCATAGTCTCAAGATCGGCAACAATTTCCTTGAAAGTGGAGAGATGATTTATTACAGACTCACCGTCTTGTAATTTGTGTAAGAATAACTTTTGCTTTAGGTACATCTTACTGGTCAGATCCTTTGGCATGCATAACTGTTCCAGCTTCAATCACAGTGCTACGGTTGTTTTCTCTTTAAGCACCTCCTGCAAAATATTATTAGATAGATAAAGATGGATATGTGCCATAGCCTTTTGGTCTCTTCTCTTCTCATCATTAGACCAATCATTGAGCCTCTTGTTATTGAATCTATCTAGCGTATCATCTAAGTCTTGTTGTGCTAGTACTACTCGCATCTTCACTTGCCACAGTGAAAACCTTGTATCTCGGTCTAGGAGCGGTAGATCGTACTTCAAACTCACCATGGGAAATTAATTCCTGAATCTACTTGGTACAAAAAATTTGGGTAAATCTAGTAGAAACACGAACCTCCAGTACACTTTGGATGCACGTTGTGTAGATCTGGAATCCTCCTGGTACATAAGCTTGGATGGATGTAGCAATTTCCTCCTCAGCCAACCACTGTGCGGTCTACACTTGGTGGATTAATTTTCCCTTGCCTCGGGAACCGTGCCCACGCAAGTTATGTGCTACTGCCCTTTTTTTTGCTCCTATGCGCATGCAGCTCTCTGATTTGGATTTTCGTTGACTCCGTTTCGGACTTACATCGGTGACAAACTTTGATCTCGCCGACAGATTTCGACGAGAGATGAACACGTCGGTGGCCACTGGTAGTAATCAATCTCTGAAGCTCTGATACCACTTGTTAAAAAAATATATGCAAATAGAGACACGAATTTTACGTGAAAAATCCTTACGGGAAAAAACCACAGGCGCCGACCAGCAATAATCACTATTGAGGAGTTGATTACAAACGCAGGGGAATAACAATAGAACGTCACCCCTTCCCGTGCGGCTTACAAGGAATATATATAGGGGAATAAATCTAGGAGATCTAGTAGAAATAGACTAGAAGTCCTATTAGGAAACTAATCCAGTAATCCGAATATATTACATGCTAAAATTCGGATCACGTATTTAACACGGAACTCCTAAAAAAAATCAAACTGCACAACTGATGTTTATCTGAAAATTCAGCGAGAATTAAGCGTATGAACAGAACGTGCGTGCACACACAAAAAGAGCACTGGTAAAAAAGAATTAATGTGTAAAACATGCTGAAATTCTATACTGGTAAAGTGGTAATCTAAAAGGAATGAAAGAAAAATCCACTGACCTCAGATGGAACATATGTACCTAGGCCCATTTGAATAACAAGGTCAGTATAACCTTTTTGCAATAGAGCTTCTTTGACTTGTGGGGAATCTACTGCCTTGACAATAGAATCAAAACAAGGGGTCCCTACTGTGACAAACACAGTTTGTCTTTCCCTACCTCCCATTTATTCTGAAATGAGCACTGCCCAGAATAATATTTTCCTTAATCTGCAAAGGAAAAACAGTAAGCAAGAAGAAGGTGAAAAAATGCATTATGTTGGCGTGCTGCTATGTCAGGTGAAAATTAAAGAGAGGATGAATGGTAGCATTTCAGAAATAATTAATCCTATTGTTCCATTGATCCCATTCTTCTCGATAGTTAGGGGCATGTATCAAAACAACGCTACAAGGTTCAACAAATGAAAGGGTATCTGTTCAGTTGGTAATAAAAGAAAAATGTTCAGTCGATGCGGTCGATGGAATATTCAGTCGGTAATAAAAGAAAAATGTTTATCTGGGTCATAGTTTTATTTTCTGAAGTTCTTCAACCTGCCTCTGCTTTCGTTCTTGGATTCTAGATGTTGGATCTCGCAAACAATACAGTTCAAGTAAGCCTATTGAAAACTTTGCTTGTCATATTAAACCCAACAACAATAATTTCATCCCCAACAGAAATCATGTTAAATGTCCACGTAATAAGGGGACCAATATAAGTGTATGACACAAGTCATGTACTGGTAGCTTAAAACAACATACATAAGTCTTATAAACGTCATACAATATCTTGAAGGAATGTTACTGCATCAATTAACCTAATATGTGCCACACCTATCTAATGCAAAAGGAAAAACATTACATTAAAATTGACTTCTAGCTTGGTAGGCTATCTTTAATAATCTGGCATGCAACAAACTTCGATAACTCTTCATGTTGATTACCAAAATTTGTACATCGTAATCATTCATCTGGAATTTGGGGGCTGGATATATTTTTTATCAAAGAACTGTGCATAAATATTCTTGAACACTATTTCTTTTTCACTCATAACATAATGAACATCAAAGGATAAAATCACATCTTAGAACAAGAAAGACTAACCTCATGTCATGTCAACACATAAAATAGTTAGCTCATGATTTTATATTACTTCTGGGTGATACTAATTAATACTAGAATAAATATCCTCTATTGATTGGAGTACATTGTACACTACAGAATATCTTGAAAAACTTAATCTCCTTTGACCTCATGATGAAAAGCCTTGAAGCTATTTATCTATGGTAAAGCTTTTTTAATCCTACAGTGGAAGAAAACCATTAAATCAACAGATTAGTAGCTATATGGAACTGACTGAATTGACATTCAAAATATTTTATTCCTTTGACCAATAATATCCATGAGATATTTAGATGCTCGAGTAAATAGATACCTAGTCCACTGAGCTGTAGTCGTCAGTGATCCGCGAGATGCGAGTAGGGGGCAGTCAAGGTGCAGCTGGGATGCACCTCCCACCCGGGCTAGCGGTGGGCGTCACTGCCGAGGACCGGTAAAGGAGAGACCAGGAGGATGCGACGTGCATGAACAACTGGTTGGGGACTGGGGAGAAAAGCGGAGAAGGGGATGCGGAGGCGTGGAGCCACTGGCGGCGGTCAGGGAGCATGGACACGACGATGACGAGACATGCTGCCGCACCTCCTCCTCCTCCCTCATGGACCTATCGGTCATGGGCGTTGAATAGGGCTCCTACCAGATCGGCGACGGTGGGAAGGCGATTGGGGAATAGGAATCGGTGATGGTGATGAGGTTCGATGCCACCTAAGACTACTCCTCCTCCGAGGCACAGCAGATCTTGGCCCCCACCCCCGCTGCGGCGGGGAAGGGAAGGACGCCGCGGCCACAGTAGCCAATGTGGCACAACGTGGGGTGGCATTGCGGAGCAGGCGGCGTCATAGGCGGTGGCTGTGGACGGTGGGGGCGCACCTGGTGTTGGGGTACAAGTCGTCATAGAGCGACCATGTGGTGGTGGCGGAGTCGGGCAACGGCGCGGCTCTCTCGGCCGTGGCAGGCGGGTCGGGCATGGCCGCTGAGGTAGCGATGGAGACGTGGTCGAGGGAGGAGGAGGGGAAGCAGGAGGGGCAGAGGCGAAGAGGCTGAGGGGGAGGAGGGCGTCCGGGAGAGAGGCACACGGTGGCGTAGCAAGTGAGGGGGATGGGGAGAGGGGCCACCTGACCGCGACGGCGATCTGTCGGCGATGGCGCAAGAGGGGGTAGGCAACAGGGATCGACGATGGCGGCACGACGTGGCTAGGGTTAGGGGGCGACACCATTGGAGGGAGGGGGATCAGGGAGACCAGAGGGGCGGCGCGATGCGGGTTAAAGGGTTGCGGGGGCGTGGGTTATGCGTTGGGAGGTGGAGGAGATCTCAACCATCCAGATCGAGGCAGATAGTATGAACCGTAGGATATGTGGCATGAGTCACGAGTCATGAGTCATTTGAGTTGGTGCATTATAGGGTAGATAGATTATTTCAACTCCTCTCGTCCACCACTTGTAATTCAAACACTCTAGATGAATTCAAATGAGAAAAATATCAACAACAAAGTTGTAGATCTCGTTGAGCTCCACAACTTTCATATAGAGATTGTATCCATCCGAAGTAGTTTACAAAATTTTTAAATTTGGGCATGGAAAATTCGAATGAATATTTAGACATGTAAACTAATTCAAATGAAACGATTTTCAACGAAGATGTAGATCTTGTCGAGATTTATAATTTTGATATAGAGTTTGTCCTCATCCCAAGTCATTTGAAAAATTCAAAAATTCAAAATATATCCAAATATTTGATAATATCTGGCGCATATTCGGGCATGCAAACCATTTCAAATGAAATAGTTGTCAACTAGGATGTTGTAGATCTTGTCAAGATCTATAATTTTGATATAGAGTTTGTATTCATACAAAGTCATTTGAAAAATCCAAAAAATCCAAATATTTGGGAATTTCTAACGCATATTCGAGCATGTAAACGATCTAAAATGAAAAGTTTGTTAGCAACAAAGTTGTAGATCTTGTTGAGCTCTACAATTATCTGTGCGGTAGATATGGCATACTCTATACACCTAGATGTATGCCGCCGGGAATACCGCATACCTAATGTGATACGGAAGGTGATAACCAGGTATGGATAAAGTTACTGGCAAGCGAGGAAACGTACTCCGGATATGAAAGGATAGCATAGTCCGATCTAGATACGACAAGGTTTAATCTACCCATGTCTTACTTGGAGTTCTGAGTTCTATTTGGAGAGTGGGGTCATCTTCCTATAAATACAAGGCCTCCCAGGAGGGGAGGCATCGAATCATAAACCAACAGATCAAGACACAAAGCCTACGCCGAGAAGTAGAGATGGCAATGGGTGCCTGAAACCCAAAACCTGATCGGTTTTTGCCCTATTAGGGCATGAGCATGGATTAATATCCAAACCCATGGGTTTGTTAGTGGGAGAAAAACAAAACCCATCGGGTCTAGCGGGCACGTGTTCGTTCTCATGGTATCCATATCCATAAAGCCATGGGTTTAATAAACCCGGCTTATTCCTATGCATTACAGTCCAAATTCTAATGTGTTGGCCCAAATAAGTACTCCACCAGCCCAATCCCAACAAAACCATATATAAAGCGATGGAAATAAGTGCTATCTATTAATTTACATCAATGTTGCATGCATATATATTGAACTATGCACATAATATATATATATATGACTGTGTTGTTGTTGGCTGCCTGCTTTGTTAGGTATGGGTGACCCATGGGTGCCTGTTAACCAAGCGGCTTGGGTTTGGGCATAAAATTGAACCCGTGACGAGTATGGATTTTTAACGGGCAAATTTTATATTCGCCAGCACAGGTTTGGGATGTTAAAACCCAACGGGTTTGTGCCCGTTGCCATCTCTACCGAGGAGAAGCCTTTTCCTAGTCACTAACTATAGCCTCTCATCGAGATTAGTTGGTAGGATAAATTAGACAGCTTACATCCATCTTTGTATTTGGTGTATACACCCCATCCAATACATATAAATCTGAGTAGGGCTATTACCCACGCCGGGGGTTCGAACCTATATAAAAATCCCGTGTCTTGCTCCTCTTTTACAGATCGGTGGAACCTTGGTACCGGACGACCCCTACGTCCTCAAATGCCGTAGTCAGGATCTAACCCGTCGACAACAATTTTGATATAAAGTTTGTCTTCATCTAACTTTACATGATAAAGTTATTGTTTCTTTATAAAACTGTTATTTAAGTATAACTATTGCTTCAATAGTCCAGACTGTCCAGTCCATTGAATATCAACGCCGATTCCTATCATAAACCAACAGTGATACTTGCTTCCTATCACTGTCGGTCGTAACACGAACCGGCAGTGACACTCGAGTATCACTGTCGGTTCATGGCTTGAACCAATAGTTATACATCACTGCCGGTTGATGATATGAACCGACAGTGATACTCAGTAACACTACTGGTTCATTTTGATTTGGGTGGGAAACCAAAGTGAAACGACAGTTATGAGCCAACGGTGATGTCCACTTGTGTGATAGTGAGGAATGCATGCTTTAAATAAATGATACTCCAACCATTTCATAATATATGCACTTTTAGTATTTAAAATTTGCAAAATATAAGTACTTTATGAAGTATTAATTGTCTCATTAACCACCTCTCATTTAATTTCTTCTTATCTTACGTCTAACCATTTCTCATATGAGAGGTATTATACTATTTTCTACTCATCTTTAATCTTTGCTAAAATCTATAGAAATACTTATATTTTGGAACGAAGGCGGTACACATCTTGTCGATCTTAGAATTTCAAAATACCAGCTGATAACAATAGGAAGGATATTTTAAAACCTTGAATTTAATTTTAGTATTTTCTGGCCTTCCGTACGATGAAGGGATAATAACATAACTAATGCAGAGTGTGGTGTATACCAACGACGACTAGAATAATGAATTAATTATATAAACGGAGAGATCGAGTAGCGGCCTGGTGTTTTTTTTTTGTCTGTATTTGGCATGCAAATGAAATGTCGCGCTGCTATGCAGCCGCTGCATGCACTTCTTCCATGTACGTACTCCCGATCGTCTTCTTCTTCCTATAGCTAGCGGTGCAGCCTGGATGCCCTGCCTGCCTCCCCTCTCACCTCGCTCGGCCTGTCGCCATCGCCATCGCCGGCAGCTGCCTGCCTGCCTGCTGCCGGCTGAGCGTTCGGTCAGAGAAACGCGACGACATAGATCAGAGCAACGTTGCGACTGCAATATGGCCACTCGCGCCTGCCCATGCCGCGAGCCCGGCCGACCAATGCTGCATACCCTAGCTGCGCGCGTAGCCAGCAGCAGCTGCATGCACGCGCCAATGAGACGCCATGGCTAGCTCCAGCTGCTTGCAGGGTAGCTAGCTACCTACCTACTATCTGCAATGGCGCCCCGGGCATGCAGACCGAGGCCAGCAGCAGCAGCAGCTAGCTGACGATGTGTGTGCATTCATTCAGAGGAGGAGGACGGGGAGCAGATGGCGCCTGCCAACCGGCCACGACTGCGCTCTGTGCATGGAACTACGGACATACTGTAGGTGGAGCGCTGGTTTGGCTGCATGCATGCAGTGTTCAAACTTCGAACTGCTGGTCAGAAAAACGATTTCCGGGGTTAGTGAAATCTCAGAATTGTATGGGAAATTTCGAACAATATATTCAATCAAATTTTGAATTCAAACAAAAAATCTAAACAATTTTTTGTGCAAGTTAACGGGGAAGTGTCTAAAACTGCCCATGAGGAGATTTAGGGCCTGTTTCAGTCTAATTGTTTCCTCTATGGCCGAACAATAATTTATAGATAAATTCTTTTATATGCTGTCCTTTTTATTTAAAAGTCAATTATCCAGAAACTATCGTAATATTTAATTTATCCATTTGTGCCCTCAAGTAATTGTGCTAAACTCAATTTTGTTCATCATCCATAAACACTTCAGAACTAGACCCTAGAGAGGCTTTCTGGTGATTTAGAGATTGAACGGTGTTTGACCAAAATATTTGGCCGGGGTTTAAAGTTTTGGATGTTTTGAAAATTTTAAACCCATGCTCGCTACAAATGGAAGTAACCCAGAAAAAAAATCAATTTTGTATACGAATCTCAACACGTACCTATCCAGATTTACGTAGGCTTTAAAAATAGAGGACGGTATAACTTTTTTGGATGAGGTAGTACTAGTTAGCTAGTGGTGAATGTCAGTATAGTTGTAGCACAGTATGTGCATGGTGGTAAGGATCACATTGGGAAACAGAAGGTAGTAAATGGAGTGGCTGGTCCTTGTCGCATCGTCTCAGATGGAATGGATTTGTAGCTTGACCTACCTCTCCTCTACCCGGCCCCCTATGCGTGCAGCAGCCAGCCGTCAGCTTCCAGCAACGTAAAGCCTGCAACCTAAGCTATCTACACACGGGACCTTGCTTCTGCTAACGAATTGATGAGTATCCCAAAAGACCAGCCAACGTGAGCTTTCTGTCCCTTCACCTGGCCTGTCCATGCATGATCACCTACTAATTATATTGACCCTTGTAACATGTTTAATTAGAATGCATGCCTATGTGCTATAATTCACTATCTATATACTTCCTTCTTCCGTTCTAAAATAATTATCATTGTTGACTACAACTCTCATTTTAACCACAAACTATATTTAAATGATTATATTATGATGAATGAAAATTGTATGCTTATATTTATGATGCTACACACTTCGATAATATAATATATTTTCACGTAATTATGACGAATGAAAATTGTATGGTTATATTTATGTATGGTTACAACCTTTTTTTTTTCAAAATAAGGACAACCGGTCAAAGTTTAAAATTAAATAGTGCCATTGTCAATTATCCAAAAACAGAGGGAGTATTTACATTAGTGATTGTTGTTTTTGAAAAAAAAATGTATTTAAAAGTATACAATAACTTCTTTTCCAGATTCACGTATAATAAGATATACATACAATGACAGATCTAGAAAATTTTTAGAACCTAGGCAAGTACATAGGTGGATGAGTTTAAACATCATTGAATAATAGAAATATAATAAGCCATTCTAGTGCCTTGATCTGCTGTTGAGTCCGGGCAGCCGAACGGAGTCGCCGGGCCTTAGTATCTGCCCCTGTGTTACATGCAAACCACCTGCAAATACATGATTAATAGTTGAAGTATCGTGCATGTGTGTAAACATAGTCTTGTGGTTTAGACCACTACCACAGAAAGAGCCATCTGTCCCAGTTGGGAAGGGCCGTTTGTGTCGATTCCTGAACCAGCACTACTATTCCGGTACTGATGATGAGGGGTTATCAGTACCGGTTCCATAATCGGCATTGATGGGTGCCCCGGAGCAAAAAAAAAAACATTGAGCCAAGCTCGAACGAATCAAGCCAATGCTTCCAATCCAATAAAAATGAATCGAAAATCCAACAAAAATAAGTCACAAAAAATCACAATAATCAACAAAGTTATTACCAAAAATCTTCCAACAAATCAAACGTTGATCACATGGAAACCATCGAGTTTACACAAATTGTCGACATAATTCATACAGATCACAAGAAATGTTTGATGCAGTGCTCGATGTCGTTCCTCCGCTTGGCCCGCACAACTGCCGATGGCCGTGTCAGCCGATGCCGCCCAGAGGAGCCACCTCCACCCCTCCACTCCGCCGCCCATCCTTGCCTCCACTCCGCCCGTCGCCGGCGTCCCAACCACCTTTTGCCCGGCGGATCTGGGACGGCACCGTCGAGGTGATTGCCCAGTGATGTGGAAGTAGCCAAACTGATCTGCGTCTCCCAACACCAAAGAAAGATCAGAAGCGAAAAATCCCCCTAACACAGCATCACAGCCCCAGATGAACCTAGCGCGTTGCCCTTGGAGGACAACGAGGTGGGGCTACGGGTGACGTACTGGCTGGACTCGGCGGCTTCTGCAGCGGCCGCAGTCACCACGTAGGTGGGCAACTCCAACATCAGTATCTTGCTCCACGTGACGGTCTTGCCCTGCGGCTGCGCCTTGTGCCTGCGCCGGCGCGGGGAGGGAGGGGGGTAGGCGGTGACGGGAGGCAGCGAGGAGAGATCGGAGGAGGCGGCGGAGGGGAGGGATTGGAGGAGGCAGGTTGTGGGGGAGATGGGATCAATCGATCTGAGTCAGGACATGTGCCGACAGAGAGAAGGGGCTTAGGAAGATGGGATCGATCGATCTTATCCCTTCAGCTCTCTCTTTATCTGTATCAGTTCAATTCAAAAACTAGTACTGATAGGTTTAGGGCCTATCAGTGCCGGCTTTTATTACGAACCGGCATTGATGAGTGCTCATCAGTACTGGTTCTTGGTCGTACTAGCACGCGGGGTGGCTGGGTGGGCGGAGGGGCCTCTTTAGTGTCGATTTTTGCTAACTGAGACTGATATGGCGGTACCAATGCACTATTTTGTGGTAGTGGACCTAAGTGAAAAATATGTACTTATGATTCACTAAAAAACAAACTTACTCCCTACATCTCACAAAGTCTTCATTTTTAGCCATTGGTTGACAAACTAGTGGTAAAGGTAAAAGGCCAAAGTGCATCACATCTCGTTAATAAGAAAATATAGTGTGAAGTGGTAGGCAAGGGGTGAAAGGGGTAGTGAAGGGATAAAACATCTTGATCTGTGAACCGAGGGTAGGTAACAAGGTAGAAATAAACTCTTTTCGGATTTTTTATTGATCAAACGTTTGATTTTTTGGATTATATCAAATAACAATACTGACCGTTAGATGGAACTTGAATTCGGGTCAGGAAAAACGAGTTCCAAATTGCACTTTCAACTTGTTGTAGTTGCCATTATTGATCATACACAACTTTAATTATAAATTTATGCAACTCAGTCATAAATATGTGCAACTGCATCTAACCTATCGATAACGTGCAACTTTAGTTATGAATTTGTACAACTTAATTATAAATATGTGTAACTGCAATTATTTGATAGATTTATTTTTTTAAAACGTTTGACCAATAAACGGTCCTAACTCTTTTGAGGATAAAGTTGAAGCAGTGGTGGAGGCAAGATTTTTGGGTGTACAGTATATGCAGATTAAGAAACCATTGCTTCATAAAAATACGAAGGTCTTGGTAGCAAAAATTACGAACAAGTAGTTCTACTTGTGATTTAATGAGTTGAATTGATGTTTTAAGTGAAAAGACAGCTATTTAACCTAAATTATAGTATAAATACCTAACGGAAATACCATAGCTTTAACTTTTAGCAAATAATTTAGGTGTACTTTTGTACACCCATAACCTATGTTGCCTCCGCCTCTCAGTTAAAGGGCTAGAAATTAAGTATTTTTAGATAGAGAGAGTGCTATATTAAATACAATCCTATCTGGCCAGATCTCTATGGTTTATTATAAAGGGAAAATATCTTATACATACAAACTTTTCGTATACATACTATACATACCAATTAACAAGTATCATTAAAAATTCTAGAAAATATTATACATATACTCCAATAGTGTTAAACCTATGTATAAAGTCTCGTCTTTAAATTTATTGTATTTTAGCCATAAAAAAAGAAAAAAATCTGAAAGTACATAAGAGTGTAGTACTATTGAAATTATATGTGTAATTTTTTTAAAAATTTTTAGTGATATTTGTTAGTTGTTGTATATAGTGCGTACTATGTATACCTGATACGTCCGCTATTCTAAAACTGTTAAGAATTAATTTTAAGCTTTAACGGCTGGGTAAAAGGTACTTACTGTCCTGAAACAACGTTGCCTCATTTGATCATACAGTGTGGTTGTTGCAAGCACAATGAAAGAAAACTTCCTCTTTTTATCATTGCATAATGATGCAGATTACTATAGTATACAGTTGGAAGTAGTCCCATCACTGACATGATCTTTAATTTCAGCCTTTGTTTCAGACAAAGCCGGACAGTTCTGGATGAGCTCGGCTTTTCACGCAAGTAAGAGCTCCATCTCGATCGTATACTCCGTACCAAATTTACAATAATCCTCCCACGGAAAAATTCTAATGGTCTACAATAAAATTAGTACTAGCTATATCCTAAAATATAACTATTTAAAGTGTTTTAAAAAATAAATAATCAAGATGAAAGACCTAAAATACTCTCATTAATAGATTGTGAGGTGATGGAAATTAAAAATGGTATAGATATGGTGTAAGTCTCAAATGTTCATAGGATGATAGTGCTTACTAAAAATAGTATGAAAAGTAATGAGATAAAAATCACCTTTTATATGTGTTAGGACCCGTTTGAATCTACATGCTGAGGGTGAAAATCCCTCATTTCTCATGAGCACGCTTTCTAAACTACTAAATAGTATATTTTTTTTCAAAAAAGTTCTATGTAGAAGTTGCTTTAAAAATCATATTAATCTATTTTTCAAGTTTGCAATAGCTAATACTCAATTAATCATACGCTAATGGCTCACCTTGTTTTGCATGATATTCTTCTTCATCCTTTTCCCTCACCTTCAAACTAAGCGTTAGGTAGTTATATAGTATAAGATAAAATTTAAATATAAAAATAGCTATATTTTATGATGGAGGGAATATTACTGACTTATAAGCTGCACATAAAACGAAAAACATTATTAACACGTGATTAATTAAGTATTAACTATTAGAAACTTGAAAAATAGATCTATTTGATTTTTTTAGAGATACTTTCATATAGAAAATTTTTTTAAAAACGCACCATTTAGTAGTTCAGAAAGCGTGATCATGGAAAACGAGAAAATAAGCCAAGCTTATAAGCTATAAGGAACGGGGCGTTAGTATGTCAAGACTGCGAAGTACTATCCTGTGACGGTTCAAAGCTATATGTCTTATATGGATAAATATAACCATTAGCAATATTTAGTTAGTGATTCGGGTTATTAATCTCTCTGACCATGATGTAGTAATCTCTGTACGAACCGTTACTGATCAACCTGTAAACAAAAAGTATTAGGTAACAAATATGACTAAAACTACCTATCATAACTCTTTATATTGTACTGCAGGTTCATTTAGAACCGGTACTTAAAAAAAATATGATTGTCGGTTCAATAAGCCCCAAAGGCAAAAACCAAGGTTTGGATATTCCACCACCCACTAGTCTCTAACGGTTTATAATCAAGAACCATTACAAATTAGAGCAGATTCTACTATCACAAACTGTTTTAATTTGAGAACCATTCACTACAAAATAACTCATCAAATATACCGTTATATCAGTGCCGGCTTGGAAAAAACCAGCACCGATAAGCCATTCTCGCCCACCTGATCCCGCTCCTACCTAGGCTGAATAAGAATAAGTACTGATGACTCCCATCAGTATTGGTTTATGTAAAAAAAGACACTGATAAGGTGCAGCACATTAGTACTAGTTGAGGGCAAAAGCCGACACTACGGCTCAAAAATATCCTTAAAGTCCCGAGGCTAAGACCTGAGATTATCTCTCCTTCCTCGCTCGTCTTTCTTGCTCTCTCTCTCTCCACATGCACCACTAGGCGCCGGCCTCTCCCTCATCACCGCCTCGCGCAGGTCTCACGCTCGCAGCAGCCTCGTACTGGTCTTGCTCACTTCCCGACCGGCCTCTCCCACTCACTCCTTTCTCCTCTCCGACGCGGTAGAGGAGGCGGTACAGGGGCCAGATCCAGCGGCCTCCGAGCTCCATCTCGACAGGAGCCACCGGATCTGGCCAACGTGTTGCCTCCTTCGCTGCGCTGAAGAGGAGAAGGAATGGGGAGGCCGGCGGGGAGGAGAAATAATGGCAAGCCGGCGGGAGGAGCGGTGCCCTGTGTGCTATATGAGTGGTGGTGAGTCACCGGATCTGGCACACACGCTGCCTCCTTCACCGCACCGAAGAGGAGAAGGGATGGGAGGCCGATAGGGATGAGAAGTGACAGCAGGTCGGCGGGAGGAGCGGCGCCGAGGAGAAGGGATAGGGAGGCTGGCAGAGAGGACAAGCATGTTCTTGTGGTCTGCTCTTTTCTTTTGATATGTTTATCGGTTTGATCTGTGTAAATTAAGTTGTTTACTTCTGTTATATCTGTTTGATTTGTGTAAATGGAGCAAGATCTATTGTGATCTATTGGAGCTGTGTTAATTTGCACGATCTTTAGATTGAATGATTTGTTGTTGCATTGAATGAGCTGTGAAGTTGTTGATTTAATTTTTTTGGTATTTTTTTATTTTGGAAAAGCACAATAGTACCAGTTTAGGGTAACAACCGGCACTGTTGCTAGGGCTACCAGTGCCGATTTGGAACTAGCACTGATGACCTTATTTGTGCCAAACAATTAGTATGGGTTCAGTAACCGATCACTACCAGAAAATCGAGATTTCGTGATGGTGATGAATTTTCGTGAGAGTATTAGATACACCCTCACGAAAATCACAATTTTCGTGACGGTGCATCAAAAACCGCCATGAAAACATATTTTCGTGACGGTGCTTGACACACCGCCACGAAAAGTAGTTGTTTTTGTGGCGGTGCATCAAAAACCGCCAAGAAAATGATTGCCCCTTCACGAAATAATATACAGTACCATCGCCTCTCTACTTGGACAAGAAAGAACTAGACCCACCGGCGACGTAAGTATTTCACATGCGATTATATCAGTACTAAAACACCGGCTCCCGTCAAAACTCCAGAGTTAAGCGTGCTTAGGCGAGAGGATGGGTGACCTCCTGGGAAGTTAATTTTCGTGACAGTGAGTACCCACCGTCACAAAATACAGACCGGGTGGTCTCGTAATTTTTGTGACAGTGAGCACCGCCACGAGAATAATTCGTGACGGTTAACCACCACGAAAATGACATTTTCCTGCTTCTGATTCGTGAGGGGTTTTTCGTGAGGGTGGACCGTCACTAAAATATTTTCGTGACGGTATTTTTTTTTCGTGACGGTATTTTAACCCTCACGAAAACTCTGTTTTCTGATAGTGGATATTGATGAGGTTTTTTTAGTAGTGATTAGAGATAAATCACTAATTGCGCGTGCTTGTCAACTTTGGAGATTAGCTCACATCAGTAACAATTTTCTTGCTTCCAACCAAGTCTCAAATGATCTTTTCAGAACTATTAGAGATCAATTAATGTCAAATGGTTCTACATATACTATTAGAGTTTAAGGTCAAAGATATCTATTACTGTAATACTACATCCGTTCTTTTTCACTTAACATTTTGAACATTAGCCTAGTATTCAATGGTCATGTTTTATTATTTTCTGTAACAATTTGTTCATGCAAATTATTAAAATATAGCTATATAGAAGCATTTTCATGACAATAAACTAAATTTATGATCATACTATTTTTTTTGAGTTTATTATCGATTTAAGATTTTCAGCTTTGGCTATATGCATCATAAGATGTTATCTAATTTAGAAAGATAAAATCCTTATTTGCCACTAAAAGTGGACATAATTCTTTAGTTTGCCTCATGTTCTATCAATGACAGAGACAACTTGGACAAATATAAGGGATACCATGAATTTGATAAGGACAAATAAGGAATCATCATGATCGAAGAGGGAGTACTGCATTGAAATTAATTAAATTTTGATGTAGCCAGTGCAGATCGTTTCAAAATTCAAACTTCAAATTTTGATGTTTAGAGTTTTCTGGGATGCAAATTCCTACATACAAGGAATGCAAATTCTTATATGAACTACTACTGCATCCGTTTTCTGATACTACTTCCGGGACCAAATTGGTGATTCTTCCTTTAATCAAGACATGTACATCTCATGATTCTTTTCATCTATATATATATGTTCATAAGAGAAGAAACACAATAAATCAAACATCCAGAGAAGAACACATGACATGGGAGTAGCTAGCGAGATGGAGTAGTATCATCCTACATGGCTGCACACAAAGATGAAGAACAAACAATATAGAGATGGTGTGGGTAGTAGTAGGTGCAAGCTTTAATGGGAACACAGGCCCACTCACCAAATGAAGCAACCACTTTTGCTAACAGGGCATCTATAGTATTTGGAATCCAAACAACGTGCCAGCTTCACCATGTTTGCATGCAGTTTCCAAAGTTGAAATGCAAAATGAAAATTTTTTTCTAGCTCCATCCATGCATGTAGTAGTGCTTGGGGAAAAGAGGCAACAACACCTGACTCAAAGGCCATTTACTATGTCAACTGTTGATGTGATAGCTAGGGGGATCTGATAGGTTTTGGGAGGAAGAGCCAAAAAGGCTCAAATTCCATGCAAAGAATGCACAGTACGCTAGAAAGCCGTCCTCTATGGCTTCCTTCAAATTCCCTATCCATGCTGAGCTGCCCTACGCACAGTCTACAGTACTTTAGACAAGTCATGTTTCTCTCAGAGAGCTATAGTAGGATTCATTCAGATTCAGGTAGGGCATATAATCATGGACAATTATTTTCAGAAAAAAAAAACACAGGCGAGGAAACCAATTTTATAATAGGTGGACATTATATTAGAACACAAATGACACTAGTACTGGTACCAGAATAGTCAAATGTTTGACCTAGAAAATTTCTTTAGTCCGAACAAAACTCACTCAAGCTTGTTGCATGTGCATATTCGCGGTCAAATTAAATCGCATGCAAGTTCTACTATTTGTGTCCACTATCATGGAATAGACCACCTATTAGTTAAACGTTTGAAAAAAAAGAATCTATCAAATAATTTTTTTCTGTATCCAAAGACTAAAATACGAACCGTTAGATATAATTACACATATTTGTAACTGAGTTGTATAAATTTATAACTAAAGTTACACAAATCGATGATGGCAACTGCAACAAGTTAAAAGTACAACTATAATAAGTTAAAAGTATAATTTAAAGCTTGCTTTCTCCATTCCGAATCTCAAAGTTATATCCAACAGCCAGTGTTATTATTTGATAGAATCTAAAAAATCAAACGTTTTGATCAATAGCAAATCTGTCAAAGGATTACCGCCTTGAATTCACGTAGAACCTCTATTACCATACCATGTTTTCTATATTGCTTAGGTAATGTTCTTTTCAGCTCATGGCTTATAGTTTATGTATCGAGTGTCGTTAGCATGTTTTCTAAAACGCAAAATAGTGCGTTTTTTGTAAAAACTTTTTATGTGGAGATATCTCTAAAAAACAAATAGATCTATTTTCAAGTTTATAATAGTTAATACTTAATTAATCACGTACTAATAATATTTCTCGTTTTACGTGTGGCTTATAAGCCCAACCTAAAACGCAGAAGCAAAACACTCCCTCAGTAACTTTTGGTTCAATTTAAGACTTTCTTTGGGGATACATGAACTTTCGTAGAGGACTTATAATTTTTTTTATTAAAATACATGTTGGCTCATATGGTTGTAAGAAATGTAGACTAACATGTGGATGCAGATCTTTGCTAGGAAGAAGTAAGAAACATGCTAGACACCCCCTCTAGCGATAAAAAGCCATCTCAATATTTCGAACCATCAAAATTTTGCAGTGAAATACTACAAAAAAAATTGTATTTCTCATCGATGCAGATAATGAAATTTTCAGCCGAAGAACCATGGGACATCAGAAGTATGCATGCTCCATGTGTTAACAGTCAACAGTAGTACTGCACTTCAGTACAACCCAACTAACCAATCCCAATTAACCTCACGAAGAACGTACACATTACGGCCATGCACCGGCCGGCGAGATGGCCGGCCAATATGGGCAATGGCTACAACAACGCCGGCGAGCTAGACGTACGGCCGGCCGATCGAGCTAGCTAGCAGCCTCGGAGGACGACCCAGATGTCGGAGAAGGCCTGGAGGATGACGGGGTGGAGGCGCGGCGGGTTGAGAGACAGGTACGACCGGAGCAGCCGCTCCAGCTCCGCCGCGCCGAACACTTGCCGCTCCACTATCATCTCCGCCATTGACTCCCGGAAGTCGCCGTACGGGTCCCTCGACCGCTTCACCACCGCCAGCCCCTTCCTCACCTCCTCCTCCGCCGCCGCCGTCGCCGTCACCAGCGGCCGGAACGACCCGACCGCGCCTTCCTTCACGCTGCACGCTTCTTCCACACAGCTCGACGCTCGCCGGCGCCGGCGCCGCGTCTTTTGCTGCCGGTGGCGACGGTGGTGGCGGTTCTTGCTCTTGTGGGGAAGAAGCTGCTGCTGCTGCTGCTGCTTGGAGTACGCGTAGAAGCCGGAGGAGTCGGATGCCATGAGGCTTCTCGAAGAGAAGAAGGCCTCCGTGCCATCGTCGTCGTCGTCGTCACCGTCGGCGTCCTCGCCGTCGTCGTCGGTGGTGAAGCCGTAGGGGTTGGACGAGAGCTTCGGCTTCCTCCCGCAACCGAAATGGCCGTGGCGGCGGGAGCAATGTCGGGACTGGCAGCACCTTTGCACGATGGCGGTGCTCTTCTTCTTCTGCTCCGGATGAGGAGGAGGAGGAGTGTGGCGGAGGAGGTCAAGCGCGGCGGAGAAGGGCTCGACGCGGGGCAGGAAAGCGGCGGTGGTGGCGGTGGAGGACGTCGTCGACACCGTGGTCCCGACGGTGGTGGCCGTGGTGGCGGTGAAAGTAGTGGAGGTGGAGGAGGAGGAGCTGCACGGCGAGCGGAGGAGGGAATTGGCGGGACGGAGCAGCCGCGCGAGGCGGTCCTTGAGCTTCCGGCCGCCACTCTTGCCGCCGTCTTCCATTGGTTGTTGCTTCGAGCTTGGTGTGTTGGCTAATGGCGATAGCTGTAGCTGAGTGGACTGGAGGTGGGAGAGAAAAGAAGGGACAAAGGTGATCAGATCCAGAAGGAGTAAGAACGATACCTACTGGTGCTGCTATTTATAGCCACAGAGGAAGTGATGAAAGTTTTGAATATGATTGTTGACTTAGGCCCTGTTGTTCCGGCTTAAGCCAGTGCTTTAAATTCTCGTATTTTGTGTACATGTTTTCCGAACTATTAAACAGTATGTTTTTTTTTAAAATTTTCTATATGAAAGTATTTTAAAAAATTAAATAGATTTATTTTTCAAGTTTCTAATAGTTAATATTTAATTAATCACGTGCTAATGATGTTACTCGTTTTACGTGCGGCTTATAAGCCAGAAAAATAAACTATCTTAAACACCTCCTTAGTTCCTTAGTCCCTCTTAGCTAGTGTTTGAGAGAGTTTTGGGCTGAAATTATTATCTCGTTTTTTATAAGCACGTCTTTCAAAATATTAAACGAGATGTTTTTTTAAAAATTTTATATAAAATTTTTTTAAAAATATAAATAAATCTTTTTTAAATCTATAATAGCTAATACATAATTAATCATATACTAATAATCTTTCTTGTTTCGTATGTGGTTTATAAGCCACCATCTAAAACACAAGCGCTGTGTTAGGCCAGGCCAGGGCTGGTCCAAAGCCCAAATCTAAGGCTGGTTTGCGTTGAAATACCTTTCTCCTTCGCCTCCTTTCATCATCTGGACTCCTAGAAAGGTATACATCTGAGATGCCAAACAAGCCGCTAGACAGTATACACCATTACACAAAAAAGATGGATCTGCTAGTTTCTAACCCTTCTTCATACCTCTCCCTGCTCTTTTATGATGTGTCGTCCTCTCTCTTTGCTAGTGAGACATTCATGCGTCAGCATTTTTGCCACATCCTCACAAATAATTAATTGTATTCATTGTGCTTATGGCGTATCATTTATCTCATCCCTCAGCCCAAATAATACGGCCACCATCATGTCACCCCTTCTAGTAAAGTTGGGCCACAGCCTCCTCAACAACAGCCTTACACGGGAGCTTGCGCCACCCCATCAGGCACAGCCGCCCGCCGCCATTACCTTAAAAAAATACTTCCTTCGTCCTAAAATATAATAATTTTTAATCCTTAGCATAACTATTAAGAAGAAAAAGGGTAAAAAGACTTGTTTTCTTTTTTGGGTGGTTGCAGTGTAGGACTATGCTAGTTAGAATAATAATGAAAACAAAGGATAGTATAGACAGTTTTGTGATAAAAGCTATATTTTACATTCCTAGATTATTATATTTAGGACAAAATTTGAATTCTATAAGTTTCTATATTTTAAGATGGAGGAAGTAGTAACTAATATATGAAAATATCAATAATTGTCTTGTTTTTGAAAAAAAAAGCACGGAGTCTTTATACATGCCTTGTGTCATGGTTTTTTAGTCATGTTTTTAAATTTCTTACTCCATGAGTTAGTATTTTCTATCTATTATATAAAGATAGCTTAAAAAAGACACCACTTTTACTCTAGAGTCGTAGAAATCTAGATTAATCGGAGAAAAAGAATAAAATCTACACCGTTTAGATCGTAGTGGGACCAAATTATAACGGTGTAGATTGATAGCAATACTGTATATACAAAATAGAATTGTATATGTAAAACAGAAGATAAGAGTTGTATCCAATTCTACTTTTAGTATCTATTGTATACGCAATATAATTACATATGTGAAAATAGGAGCTAAGAGTTATTATATATATCAAATCCAATTTAACTAGCCCACACAATTTTGTGGGGGAAAATCCCCTAGTTTAAAGTATTGTTTAACAGTTATTATACATCTTTTCTCTTAACAGAAAAATATAGTGAAACAACAACATACCTTATTAATTGCTCTCTATGTTCAGATTCATAGTTATAAGCTAATTGATTTATTTTAAGATAGATAGAGTAACTTAGGCATACCTTGAAAAAGAGCGAGTGTTTGTGACTTGTGACAAAAGGATTGATTTTTTAATTGTGTTGTCCTCGTTCCACGGAGTAACAAAAATTGTACCGGTAAATGCCATTGGCAGTTTGCAGGATGTACCTCGGACAATCAGGCAAATAAACCAAATAAATGCCACATTAAATGATATTCAATACTGAAGCTGGAAAATAGGGCCACTTTAAATGATAGTAAGGCTCGAGAGCTGTACAGCTGGACAAATTAATTCACAGATAAGCATATCTGTGGGCACAATAATGTGCTAACCAATTTTGATTCGGATGTTTTTCACATGAGAAGTACAAGGAAAAAACGTCCACACGCACTGAGACATACACCGCTCACTCATGGTCACATCAGATCCATCCCTATCCGTATGGGCGTGTTCTACCCACATCTAAACAAGATTTATGGACTGGGGTAACCCCTCCCCTTAATCATCCCTAATTACTGGTATTAGTATCTCTAATTATCATCATTAGTGTTTAATAAATTTTTAATTATAAAATAATATATAAATAAACAGAGTTAAAGAGTTTTTAGGTTTTAGTTGAAAGTTTTGAAAATCTAATTAAAAGTTTTAAATTTTGGGTTGAAAATTTCAAAATTTGAGTAGGTTTTTTTAAAATTCTTAGTTGATAATTTTTAAATTTGAGCTGAAAGTTTTAAAAATTGAATTGAAAGTTTTAAAATTAGAGACGAAGGTTTTAAATTAGTGGTATAAAGTTTACTCAATTTTTTTAATATTTTATTTTTATTTTTTTTACTGTACATGTGCACGCGTGTATGTTGATCTTTGGTTTCTCGTTTGCTTGGATTGTATGCGTGGATTAGATTGGATCTAATGGTGGATGCTGCCATGGTGAGATGGTGTCGCTCTCATGCGCGCAAAGCAGGAATCTCACGCACCCTGTACTATGAGCACCCATCTTGACTCTCCTGAGTTTAGGACGACTCAGTACCCGGGTACTCCTTCTTTAACAAAAAAAAAAAATCAAACCCTCGTATTTCGAGGCAATTTTAGTGTGGAGAGAAAAAGACTACGGTGTTATTTATGAATATGAATATAACATTGGTGTTTCGGTAGATAAAAGAATTTAAGACATAAAACTTTTTCGATATATAGACAAGGATAGATAACAAGGTAGAAATTAATTTATTTTAGGATATAGTATAAACTCTAGCAATTGATTTATTTTAGGATAAAGAAAGTAGATAGGTTTTTCTCCAACAAACCTCACCTATGCTCAGCTTGCGGTTCGGATGCTGTGTTTATGTAACGAGAAAAGCCGATACCTCACGCCTTGCAGCGGGACTTCAGAACTTCCTTTAAGAAACATTGATCTAACGGATGATATTTCATACACATTGCTGGAACAATTTGATGGTGTGGCTAAATATAAGAGCTCCTTTATAGCAATTAATGCAGTTAGTGACTTATAGCTATATAAAACCAAAGAATTAATTAATCTATAACTTGCATTGCAGGTACACTAGTACATAAAAGGGATTATCTGTCGGTTGATAACAGGTATCCTTGCAGGCCGTATGTGACAGTGATGCGGGTGTTCAAACGCTGCAGCGATATATAAGTACCCCTGCCGGTTGAAGTTACATACCGACAGGAATCCTCATTTGGGGCCCAAAAAAATAAAATAGAACATGCTAACAATCGATGAATTTCATTGATAGATCCAACAAACAATTCAACACTTCAGCTAGTCTACTGTGACCAACAATTCTATACACAACAATTACACATGCAAACAACAGTTCAACAATTTCATAGAAGGGGTCAAGAGTTCACCATGGCAAACAGAGGCCATCAATGAAAAAAAAGAACAGATCCAGCACCGAGGTTGCCATCAAGTTGCCGGTGTCGCCCTCGAGCTGCCACGGTCGCAGAGGTTAGGACCACCGGATAGTGAGGAGGCATCGTCGAGCCCCAGGCCGCCCTATCCGCCTAATCCTCCCCTAGGCTCCCCTACCTTCTCCTCTCCGATGGGCTGAAGGCAGCGACGTTAGGGCTAGATCTAGGCCTCTTGCCCATTGGGGAGGAGAAAGGAGGGGAGGAGAGGGAGAGCACACGATGGAGGCAGCAGCAGGAGAGGGGGCTGCCATCGTCGCTCGGTGTAGATCGGACGTCATCGTGGCTCATTGTAGAGAGCTCCACTGTCACTTGCCATGGCGGAGAGGATGAGGAGGCGGCGGCATGGCAGAGAGGTAGAGGACAAGTGAGCCCGGCGGCTGCAAGTGTGCTCGCTACGCCCAGCAGATCCGCCGGCTTGGAGGCTGGGGTCACCGGATCTGGTGGCTCCAGCCTCCTCGCCGATCAATGCAGTGGCACACTAGCCCGCACTGCCAGAGAGGAGATGGAGAAGGGAGGAGATGGGGGAGGGACTTTAAGGTGGTGTTCCTTTTGGCTTGTAGCTTATAGCTTGTCCCTCTGTTGTCATTAGCACGCTTCCCAAAACACAAAACGGTACGTTTTTTACAAAAACTTTCTATATGAAACTATATTAAAAAAATTAAATAGATCTATTTTTTAAGTTTTTAATAGTTAATACTGATTTAATCACACGCTAATCACTCGGCTTGTTTCACGTGCAACTTATAAGCCATACTAACAAGCCAAAAAGAACACGAACTTAGCCACTTCAGCGGCTGGTGGGCTCGGTGATATACCTCCTTGGTTTGGTCACTACCGGTTCATTAAAAAAATCACTGCCGGTTTTTCTAATAAATCGATTCATTCAATCCAGACCAAAAAAATTGAAGGAATCAATATGAACCGGCAGTGATGCTTTATCCTTGCTGGCTTAAACTAAACTGACAATGATAAACTGGCACTACTACAGAATGGGTTTTTGCATAGGGTAGAATAGGTTTCCGCAGGTGGGTGGATGGCCCGCCTAGGAGAAGGGGTATGTGAAAATACCCCTTTTCTCAGACGGGCTTGCCCCCGTTTGTGAAAATCAATTATCGCAGGCGGGTGGCTTAAAGGGCCCGCTTGTGATAATCGATCTTCTCAAGCGGCCCAGTTAAGCCCCTGCCTGCGATAATCGATTTGTGCAGGTGGGCGGCTTAACAGGCCCGCCTGTGCAAACCATTATCGCAAGCGGGCCAGTTAAGCCGCCCGTCTGTGGTTTTAATTCCAAAAATAGAAAAAGAAATATTTTTTCTATTTTGTTTTTTCATCAATTAATTAATTATTTAAAATTGTCTCCAAATCAAATATTATGCATTCTCTAGTAATTGACATCACTATATGTTGGACAATAGTTGACATGAATAATTATTTGTCATGCACTAATTAATAATTATTACACAAAGTACTTTCTAATATAATTATTCACAACAAATATGTCTACATAGTTAATGAATATTTGTTTAATACATTTGTAAAAAGCATATGTTCTTTTTTCCACTCTCGAAGTTTTTTGTACTTGTCATCCCTCGCATATGCACTCGAATGTTCGAAAAACAGACCGAGTGTACTCCTGTTGGGTGTTTCACCCATTGGTGTCGAAATAGGGGATCTGAATGTTTAATCTGTAGCCAGTTCCACCTGTAGTAGATGGTTTTCCGTCCATAATTGTCTATTGCATCCACTCGAATCTCGCTATTTTGTGCCATCCCATTCTTATCCTTTGACTTTGTATAAGATATGTACTCATTAATCTTGTACGCCTACCATAACTATAAACTTGAGGGCCCACAGGACAACTTTTTTAGTGTTTTTTCTTCAAGGGAGTCACTATCTGGTAGATTCTAGTCCTTGAACCATACGGTGAATCGATGCTTGTGCTCTTTCATAATCCAATCTTCTGATCATCCAATGTTACCGGCTCTAATCTAGTTTAAGTGTTGTTCGATGTAGGGCTCAACTATCGCAAGCTATTGTAGGCCGCTATAGTGTGCTACTCGCACTGTAACGAACTTATTGTCATAAAACTTTTTCTTGCCAACGGTCCCCCTTCCGGACAATCTCCCTTGATGATAAGGCACCGGTAAACCAATGGGGTTGGTATCTTCTAGGTAATCTACGCAACACTCGACAATTTCTTCAGTGGTATATCCCTTTATCATCGACCCCTCTGGATGAGCATTGTTTCGGATGTAGCCTTTCAGAATAAACATGAACTGTTCGTTCATCCATATTTAATGTAAGTACAAAGGACCTAGTTCGAGTATCTAAGAAATGATATAAACTATTAGATGGACCATCATATCGAAGAATGATGGAGGGAAGCATATCTCGAGCTGGCATAGAGTCTCTGTCAGAAATGTCTGAATATGTCCCAGTTTTCTAGGATCTAAAACTTTTTGTGAAATCATATTAAAGAAGTAGCAGATCTGTGTGATGACGACCTTAATCACAATTGATTTAATTGCCTTGATTGCAAAGGGAGAAATACGATTAGCATGACATAGCAGTCATGCGAATTATAGCCAGAGAGAAACAAGTCCTTCATCGAGACTACTTTCCTGATGACATGGCACTCTCAAATCATTTAAAAACTTGCACACCCCCCTCTTCTCCTTAGGTGTTAAGGTGTAGCTTGCTGGTGGAAGGTATATTTTTCCATTGTCTTATGCCTGGGGGTGAATCTCTTTCCTGATCTTCAAATTCACCAAGTCATTACGAGAGCGTAGACCATCCTTAGTCTTACTCGGAATGTTCATCAAAGTACCAATAATGTTGTCGAATACATTTTTCTCGAGATGCATGACATCGATGGAATGACGAATCTCTAAGTCTTTTCAGTACGATAAGTACTTAAAGAAAACAGAGTGTTTCTTGAATGGAACGGCTGGCTTATCTTTGTCTTCCCCATATTTCTTTCTTTTTGGTGCCTTCCTTTTTGTCTTCCCCAAAACAACCTTGAGATTGACGGCCATATCAAATACCCATTTGCCATTGCGAACTTCAAGTGCAGACCCATTCTCTACTGTCTTATCAAATAGTCTTGCCATCCCCCGATACTTGTGCCTACTGGTTAGGAACCGTCGATGCCTCATGTACACTAATTTGTTCGATGATGAAAGATAGATAGATGTGGTGTTATCCACGCACGTTACGCAACCCGTCTTCACTTTGATCTGTCCCGAGACTGAAAAATTTGCCGAGTAGTCGTTGATGGTGACGAAGATAATGGCTCTGCAAGTGAAGTACTCCCGTAGGTATTCATCCCACACCTTGATCCCCTCATCCCATAGATCCGCCATGTCCTCCAGCAAAGGTTTAAGAAACATATCTATTTCTATCCTAGTTTGTTTCAAGTCTTGTATAACGATGGACAATAAGATATACTTTCGCTTCTGACATATCCATATTGGAAGGTTATACATAGTTAGTAGTATTGGCCAAGTACTGTGTGAGCTGCTCAAGTGACAAAAGGGTTCATCCCATTGGTACTTAGTGCAAATCTGATATTCCTCTGATCCGAGGCAAAATTTGGGTGTATTGCATCAAAGTTTTTCCACTAGCGAGCATCGGTAGGTTGGCGAAGCTTCCCATCATTCCTACGCTTCTCGTGATGACGTCTCATCAGTTCAGCGTCCCTACGGTTCGAGTACAAATGTTTCACACGATCTTTCACTGGCAGGTACCACATCACCAGGGCAGAAATTTTCTTCCTGTTATGCGGAGATAAACCATCTTCTTGCCTATTAAAATCTTGTGATTCGTTAACCAATTTGTACCGACTGGTTCCACATGTCGGGCAACTCTCCAAGTCTGCGTGCTTTTTACGATACAAGATACAGTGGTTCTCGTATGCACGAATCTTTTGCACACCTAGTGATAACACATATGAATTTCTTTGTTTGATATGTGTTGGCCAGCAGGAAGTTAGGCTTCGGAAGGATCTTACTTAGAAGAGACAATAAATCATTGAAACTACTATCCGACCATCCGTTGCACGTCTTCAATCTTAATAGTTCAAGCACTGAACGTAAGACTGCCATCTCCTTCGATTTTTCGTACAATAGATCTTTTGCAGCCTTCTGTAAAGACTCAAAATTATCTAACCCTCTCATAGAACCCGTCAACACTTTCGGTTCGGCGTGGCATAGCATCTCCTCCAGATCGAAATCAGTGTTTTCATTTAAGTCGTTCATCATTTCATCGTCTGACATATCTACTGTGAAATTGTCACTACCCCCTCTTTCTTCGTGATTACCCTCCCCTTGGAGGTCGGCATATTCGCTGTGATGGGACCAAACCTTATAATCCACAACAAATCCGCGCTTTACTAAGTGTGACCTGATTTCATCTGGAACAATCCACACTTTCTGATTCTTGCAATCGACAAACGGACAATGTATTTTCTATCTACCCACTGTTGAAGCATGTGCCATCACCGCTTCAATAAATTTCGAAACCTCCTTCATGTACAACTGCTGAAATCTTGGCGTATTGTACATTCATGCCCTATCCATCTAAAAATTTAAACAAAATTAAATAATATCAAACATGCAAACATAAATATCTAGTAAAAGATAATCCCTGTTGCCATAGCACAGTTAGAGGGCCCCAAATACCATACAAAACAAGCGGTATTAATTATTCAATAGCGAGGAAAAAATTAATTGCAACAAAAAACACCTATTTCCTTGGAAAAAAAATCCCCACCTCTTTCACTCTGCAACTACATCAAGGAGTTCATATACACATTCAAATCTTCTTATTTTGCCTTGAAAAGAAATTAAATTGCATATATATGGATTAAGGCATACTATTGCACTAATATTATATAGATATTTTGGTTCAATTTCATGCTAAAAACAAATAAAATTGTTACATCTAGGGAAAAAGAGCACCATTCTCAAGCAAAATTCACACCATCCAAACCATAAATTCGGATGAAAACTTCATAAATATAGTAGGAAAACATGATTCTAACCATAGGTAGTCAAATCCTCCAAGAAATCCGAGTTCAAAACCTCCCTCTATATTTTGGCAAGTTTTGGAGAGACAAACGTCGGCTTAGGGAAAAAGTGGTTGAGCTGGGCTGATATATAGGTGGGAGGAAATCACAGGCGGGCTGCTTAGAGGCCCGCTTGTAATAATCGATTCATCGCAGGTGGGCCACTTAAAGATATGGATCTTTGCAGATGGGCCGTAGCGACTCCTCCGGATCGGATTATCATATGCGGGCCTCATCTTGGCCCGCCTACGACTTCCAGGGGGTCCGTCTGCGAAAACCGATTCTTTAGTAGTGTGGAAGGGACCGTACTTCTGTAGCAGTGGTGGTTTGTCTAAATTAATTGGTTAGATATATAGCGGTTAGATATATAGTGCCTACTCCCAAAAGAAAAAACTGAACAAATATCCCTATCAATCCATAACATCCGGAAGGACATTTTTTTCCCCAAACAACAGAAAGTAAAATTCATATCCTCCTAATTGCGAATTTGGATTGATAAAGAGTTCAGTTTCTCTCCTATTTCAAACAGATCCTAGATATCCCCACGGATCTACAAAACCCAAAGCTTCAATCGTATTTTTTTTAGTAAATTACGGAAAACTTTATATACTATAACAAAACTAGCACAAAACTACAGATTTAAAGGGATGTATCACAACAACTACAAATGTAACATAAAATTTATCACAAAACTATAAAATATCACAAAACTATGGATTTAATAATGAAGTTATCAGAAAATTACGTGTTTTAGAGTTTAATTCCCTAACACTATTGTTCGTTTGGAATTATAAATGTTTTACTTTTGTGATTAAATTGGTATAAATCTATAGTTTTATTATAACTTTGCTACTAGATCTATATCTATAGCAAAGGCCCCTTTTTTGTTTCTTGTGTTGATTACCATGCCCCTGTAAGAGCAAGAATAATAGCAGGCTATAGGTTAGCTATAAGCACATATAGAAGAGAGAGAGAAAAAAAAAAGGAGGGTTGGCTCTCATTCAAGAGATAGCTTTACACATGCTTATAGCTAATCTATTTTATATGTTAGCTCTAATACTATTTTTGATTGGCTTATAGTCTCTACTATTGAACTTAGCTCTAATGGTCTTCACGGACGCACACCATCCGCGTCTAGCGCGCGCATCCTTCCATCCATCTCCATGGCTAGCAAAGCATAAGCTCTGGCATCCATACATACATGCAGCGTCGTGACACTCGCGTAGCCGCCGTTCTGTTCTTGGAGCGGCTGCCGGCCGATGACCCCTCCTCGGGAGGCGTCGAACAGAGACGCCGGCCTCGATCGACGGCTATGCTTATGCATATGGATGCAATATGAGATCGACCAGTGTTGGTATACAGATTGTACATTCTGCATACTTGCCTGTTTCTGTTTGTTCCACTCTATACATGCAGTTAGCGTGGAACTGCAGGGTGCATAGAAATAGGCCCTGTGAAGTGTTGTGTATACATGTACTCTATATTTATCTGTCCATTGGGGAAAAAAAACAAAATTACAACCTTTGAAATCACACATAACTGAAGTATTATTAGGCGTGTACTCCCTGTGATGCGTTATGTCATTTTAGTTTTGTCTTAAGTTAGACTTTTCTAATTTTGAGTGAGTTTATAGAAAAATACATCAATATATACAATAACAAACAAATGCACTATCAACACATATTTCATGATGGATTTAATAAAACTAATTTGTTTTTTAGATGTTGGTATGTTATTTTAAAACTCAACCAAAATTAGAAAAGTTTGATTTAGGATAAAACTAAAATGACTTATGATATGGAAGAGTATCAAACATCTAACATTATCGTTGAATGTGCAAATGTTTACTTCTATACTCCTTTAAAGAAAATAATGTTGGTGGCAGTAAATCTGTCTCTTCACCTACTTCCATTATAAATTTTATAAATAACCCTTTGAACTTCTTAATATTAAGAAACAACCAAATCTAAATAGATACACATATAAAATCAAATTAAGGTCAATATTCCCTATAGAGAAAAGATGCGTAACATTTTCATAAAAAATATATTCTCGTTTGTTATAGGAAATATTATAATATATTATTTATTCGTACAACGCACGTGTATTCAGCTAGTATTCCTAAAATTAGTAGACGCTAGTGTCAACTATAGAGTTCACATTCGGGTAGGCTAGATGCATAACCACACCGCCAAGCCATATAGCCACTGACCAACTTCCCCATAGCGGTACTCCTATATAATTATGCATAGCTGTGTAGGTTCCATCTTATTCTGCATTAATATAAGATGCAATCATACAGCCTTGAATGGGTCGACATATAGGGGTGAAAAAAAGTTCGAAGCTCGTGACTTAGATCAGCTCGTATTGAACTCGGCTCAAACTCGTACTTATAATGGATCGAGACAGGCTGAGTTTTTAGCTTGCGAGCTTAACGAATCAGCTCGCAAGATACTCGTTTTAGCTCGTTGGTAGAGAGGTCATCATATCTTTTGCTTCTTAATTAGTAATTAGTTCTTTTAATTACTTCTAAGCTACTTACGTTTAGTGAGTTCTTTACTTAGCTTAGAGATTATTATTACATTAACATACAATAAATTAATAGATTTAAAATTATAAAGGTGATGTAAATAAGATAAAGCTTATTAACGAGCTGAGTCAGCTCGTGAGCCGAGCCAAGCCAGGGTTCTAGTGGAGCTGGCTCATTATCCACCCATACGATATATGGCACATCTCTAATACTTTGCTAATTATATTATTAATTACTTTAAGCACAATAAACTTTTCTAATTGACAAATCATATTACCTCTGGGATTACTGTGGACAAGGCAAGCCCCCTGCCCGGCCCTCCTATCATTATCCCCGTACACTTCTGATTTGTCGTTGTACTGTGCTAGCTAGTCGCAATACTCGCTACATATGTGGTCACGCTCAGCTAACACACCATGCATGCAATGGTTGATCTCAAGCATGGGTCAATGGCAAGTGGATCTGCCAGGCCAGGGGGCATGTATACTTGTAAACGTAGTAACAGACTTGTCGTCTTTTCAAAAGGTTTGTCGCTAGTGATCAGATATAGCCACCATAAATTCATGATTAAAGATAAAGCTAAGTGACGTGTGGCTGACACATGCACATGTAAATAGGTGCGGTTTTATGAATTTTACTGTACCATATTATTTATCAAACATGGTCCACTATGCCAACTTCTCTCGTTCTTCTTCTACCAGGCCCCTAATGTTTTCTTCAACAAAAAGTTGTATATTTTACTCCTCCATTCTTATCCAATATCTAATGTACATATTTGATCATTAATGTCTATCAATTATATATCTATAAACATATCGAAAGTATAACTACATAAAATTCAATATTTTTCAAAATAAGTCTATCAATATCCATTTCACATATCAAATCTTAATATTTGTTTTAAGATTTCGGAGTTTAACTACATACTTTCTAAATCAACATCTCAAAATAAGATTTATAGGGAGAGGTTGCATTGGGGGTGGGGATGGTACATATAACCTGTCCTTACATAATTTTAATTTAATTTTCAGGTAAGAATTAATGCCTTATTCGGAGTGCATCAAGAACTATGTTGTAATGCTGTTTCTTCTGAAATTCTGTAAAATCTCTATGTTCCAACGGGGAGAATGCTAGTATATACTATTCGTTACTCTTTCTCTCTCTGTGTTTATCTCTCTCTGATCTTTACGATGTCCCCCTCTACTACGTGTTAGTCTTTTGCTTAGCTAATTGGCACCCTTACAACGGAGATTTCTCATCTTGACTATGGATGATGCTGAGGGTGTCCTACCATTTCTCATCTTGACTGTCGGATGAGGCTGATGGCGTCCTACTTTTTCTTTCAACTCTTTCCTGCTTGGGCTGTTGTAATCATACAAGCTCTGAGCCTCTGACACGTTGAAACGGGTAATTTGCTAGCTACTCAGGTTGAAGTGTGGCCACTGTGCATTTGCTGCTTTTCCATCAGGAACATATAAATAGTCAACTAAGTAATTAACAATAAATAACAGCAGCTGATTTTAAAGCCGAGTTGACAGTTTGACACTGGAAAGTGTGATGCCACATTGCTACGCACTGTACAAGCGCTGTGTACATGCAGAAAGTTTTGAGATCCCATCCTGGCAGTGTGCTTTTAGACCATGCCCAACGCTCCAGGGTGGACAGTGGCCTCACCGACCCACGTTGACGATGAGCTGCCATGGAGGAGATTGGAGAAAAATTGAGGTGGCTTGTAGCATGGCAGAGTGACCTGCAAAAGGGACGGTGGCTTGAGGAAGAAAAGCGGCGGTGCAGGAGAAAAGTGGTGGACCTGAAGTCAAAATGCGATCTGTGTCTCTCAGATAATATCATCCCGCGACTGTGCGGTTTGATGCTGCTCGGCCGCCTGGGCCATTCCGGCATCAATCGACAGTATGGGCCTCCTAGCCATGCATGTCCATCATATTGGACCGTCGAGGCCGACGTTCCTCCCAATCTTCCTCACTTTTCAAGGATTTTGGGACGCCCGTGTGCACGGACACTAGAACCGAATTTTCACAGTTACTAATTTAATTTTTTTTTAATTTACAAAAGTAATTTTCGATTTGGGCTATTTGCAGAACTACCCTCTTGCCGCCGTGGGCCACGGTGGTATTTAAAAACCGCCGTGGCCCAGGGCGGCGAATGGCATCCCCGTCAGGCGCGGCTAACGGCGCGGGCCGCCGTTAGCCCGGGGAGGCCATGTGGCCTTGCCGCCCTTGCATTCGCCGCCGTCCCCTAGGGCGGCGAATGGATAGGACCGTCCGCACAGCGATCCGACGGTCCGAATTAGACCGTCCGCAAAGGGATCGGACCGTCCGAATCCCCGGATTGGACCATCCGATTAGATATCGGACCGTTGCCCCTCGAATCGAACCGTTGATCGGACTGACCATTGCCCAAGATCAGACCATCCGCCCAGGAATCGGGCCATCGGAATGTACATGATCGGACCGTTGCCTCGGATTGGACCGTTGATCGGACTGACCGTTGCCTCAGATCGGACCGTCCGTCTAGGGATCGGACCGTTGCCCCCTCCCGATCGGACCATTGCCCAGCCCAGGCCTCGGCCCCCTGGAGCCATTTGCAAATTACCAAATTTAAAAATTTTGTTGCTCATTTTTAACCCCAAAATTTTTGAAAATTTATTTGTCAAAATTAAATTCTTAAATTCTATTTATTGTGCCATTGCATTTATTGGGTCGATGTTTAAAAAAAACCAAATATCATAGATTGTTCACGTTGTGAAAAGAACTTGTCAAACTGAGGGTATTTCCGGATCGCTACTCGCATTCCACTCCTCGTATGTCTGGATCGGCACTCGCAATCCACTCCTCCCCGTCTTTCGCCTACACGCTTCACAAAATTTAGTTTTAATCGTGGTTTAGGGTATGTTTTTTAAAGTTTTTTTTATAATCTGACGATCGTGGGCGTTGGTTTGTAAAATCGTGCTGATCATTTTTTCAAGTTTATTTTCGGTAAAACTTAATTAATGACATGGTAATAGGCCGGTCCATTTTACGTGAGGGGCTTAGGACCCCAGGCGAACAGAATGTTAGGGCCTATGAATTTTTTTTCCCAAATTTTTGCGCAATGTACGTACTAAATGATTTTTAATTCGACATTGGAAGACGATATATTCTATTATTCGTCATCCACTCGGTCGATACTTAACGCAGTGCACGTACAATAGCATAGTGATATTAGCTAGATGTGAGCCGTTCGCATTGCGGCATGATGAATGCGACACCCATAGTACGAAATACAACAAGGGAGACTACATTGTTAGCAGTACAATGTATCTGAAGGATGGGATCGAGTCTACAGGGGGTGAATATGGACATGACAAATTTAAACAAGTAATGTGAGTCCTATAAATAAATAAATACAACAATAGCCCCTAGGTCATACGCCTTCTCGTCCTCCTAGGCTGCGCTCGCACGTGCCCGCGCGAGTACGTCAGGCGGTCCGCCGGTACCCCACGGGTGGCTCGGACCGCCTGAGCAACAGGGGAAGCACCGGCGTCGTGCGGCTGTGTGTGCGGTGCCCATCCTCGGTGCTCGGTGCCCATCCGCGCGAGTACGTCATGCACTACCACTAGGATGCTCGGCGCCCATCCTCGCTGCAGTGCACTCTCCACAAAAAATACCCAACTGGCCGTCGAATCTATTGGCATCAATTCCCACCAAAAACCTTCCACAGCCCAGCTAACCAGTGCGTACACCGTAATTGCATTTACTTAAGGATCTACTCTGAATCCCCTCATTAACCAATTGTAAACTCCAGGAAAACTTCTCTCAGCTGGAGCTATAATTTCCTTTTGTGCTACGTTGAACTCCGATAAATCTACCCCATATTGTCCTTGTCTGACATTTCCTTCACCGTGATATATCGCGAATACAACTCTATTTGCCATTTCTGTTCACAAAAAGATTTTATTAATCTGTACTAATCAATATTCGTTCCATAAAAAGGCTATACGTATGAGTCAAACCATTACCGTTTCTATATTTTACAAACTGACCCAGTGGCGCTAATAAAGTTATACGCTAGGTTTATCTAACGTGTCAAAATGACGTATACCAACGATGGCCATGGCGGAGCATATTTATTTTTAAAAATATCTACAATTTACTACCTCTCCGCTGTGTTCTTCTAGTACGGCCAAATAAATTTAACACTAACGATGGTTATGCCAAACCGCTAATATTTTCATACTATATCGGGTATTACACTACGCGTCTAGTACTAATTAACATTTGTCTAAAAATTGACTACATAACAGAGGGAGAGCAAAAAAAAATACCTGGATTCGGCTAAAAAATCAGTGAGGGCTTCGCCGCTGTACTGCTCCTTCTTTCCTTCAGCTCTATTGGACGAACGCTAGAGACGGAAGGGAGAAATGACGCGCGGCGACTGCGGGAAGGGATTTTATAGGGTAGGGCTAAAAACCGCCCTCCCCCAGGGCGGCGAATGGCTATAACCCGCCCTGGGGAACGGCGGCAAATGCAATTTTGCATTCGGCCCCCTGGGGGCATTCGCCGCCGTCCCCCAGGGCGGCAAGGCCACGTGGCCTCCCCGGGCTAATGGCGGCCAGCGCCGTTAGCTGCGCCTGACGGGGATGCCATTCACCACCCTGGGCCACGGTGGTTTTTAAATACCGCCGTGGCCCACGGCGGCAAGAGGGTAGTTCTGCAAATAGCCCAAATCGAAAATTACTTTTGTAAATTAAAAAAAATTAAATTAATAACAGTAAAAATTCCACTAGAACCTATGGCCAGCTTCCTTTTTTTCGAATGTTGCAGCCGACCCTAGCTAAGTCCAGTCATCCCTATAAATATAACCTATAGGGTTACAGCCAAATTAATCCCTAAATTCAACAAAATAAATATATTGTCACAGCCCGATTTTAGAGAATTAAATAATTAATTTTCTAGAATTTATATTAAATTATAAAGCAAATTAATTAAGTAAAGTAAAAATGGAGAATAAAAATTTCTTTAATAAATCATGGTTGAAATTATTTTAATAAATTCGTTGTGTGTAATTACACACTCTGAAATTTTCTCGGATTTTTCGGAGCTCCAGAATTAAATTTTAATATTACAAAGATCAGTTCAGCAATTATTTAAATAAATTCTTTTCCTTTTCTCGGGTCATTCCTAGTCCAATTCCTTTTTGCCCTTCTTTTTTGCCCGGGTTGTTGTTCCCCAAACCCTAATCCTCCGAAGTTCCAAATCCGACTAACTCGGATTTATTCAATTCCCTTTTATCAAATATCTATTTTTCTTCCCTTTTATTTTATCGAATAAAATCTAAATCCTCAATATTCAGAATAGTCATTTCGTCCTGAAACCCCTTGGTCTCCCTAATTCCAAATAAATATTCTGATTCCAAAAATATCTCGTTAATCCCAAGTTCTGAAAATAGTCCAGAATCCCAAAGACTTCCGCGACTCCTAAATCCAAAAGTATTTTCCCAATTCTCTAAAAATCCCTAAACTCCAATTTCGACGAAATTGGAATTTCCCAAAAAAATCTTCCCTTTTTCTTTTTCAATTTTACCCATTTTCCTTTTTCTTTCCCCTCCTTTTCTTTTTCTCCCTTCTCTCATTTTTTCTCTTTCTTTCCCCTGTTCCTCTTCCTTCTCCTGCCTTCTTCCTCCTCTCTCCTTCTCACCCAGCTGGAGGCGGAACCAGGCCCAGGCCGCTACGCCCGTCCCCTCCCTGGCCTGGCTTGGCCCTGGCCCCGTGCCTCCCCTCGGCCCCCTTGCGCGCGCCACCGTCGCCCGGCCCAGCCAGCCCGCGCCGCTGCGCCGCTGCCCTGCCACCCCGGGAGTCCTGCGCCGCCGCCCCTGCGCCCAGGCCTCTTCCCTTATATATCGCCACTGCCTCTAAGCCCTAAGCCGCGCCTCTAAGCCCTAGCCGCCGCCGCCTGTGAGATGTCATCGACCCTGCCTGTGCGTGCCACCGCCGCCTATGAGCCGCTGCGCCGCTGCTCTGCTCCCTGCGCTACCGCCACCACTTGCTCCCTGCGTCGCCGCTGCTGCAGCATGCCGCCGCCGCCCCTCTACCTCGCCCCGGTCTGCCCTGCCCCGTGCGCCTGCCGTGCCGCCCCGTCAGCTGGAGCCGAAGCCGCCGCCAGTGAGCATCTAGGCTTCAGTCTTCCCAGCCATCGCTCTTGTCTTCTTTCTTTTTCTCCTGCTGTGTTGCGCCGTCGAGGTCGCCGTCCTGAAGGTTTCCCGTGGTGCGGCCAACTTCCTCAGTCCCAGCGTGGCCCCGGTCTCGTCGTCGTTTCGCCGGCGCTTCGCCTCGTCACCGTCGAATGCCGCCCTCCGCGTTGGAATCCCTCGGCACCTCGCTATGTTTCCTCTGTGCTTGTCGTCGTCGCCGTCGTCTATCCCGGCACCCTGACTCCTACTCCTCGGTTTGGCGTTCATCACCGGTCGGCCGGCGCCCTGACCTCCTCGGCCGAGCGCCAAGGCGAGCTCATTTTCCCCTCCGTTGCTGCCATGTGAGACCCGACGCATTGTCTTCCCGATGACACAGACATATGTGTCTATACCGGTGACACAGACATATGGGTCTATATAATCCCGTTGAACCACAGCCGTTTAAAACCCTAGATCCATCCGAGCTCTCTGATCTTTATGAAAACCTTGGGCCGATCTCGACCGTTCAATCCTTCCTGATTTAATCAGAACCATCAGTTTTTTTTAACCCGAGGATCTTGCCATGTCAACCCTATTCCTTTCCAAATCAACCGCCACCTCCATGTCGCAGCCCACCTCATCATGAGTCTATAAGCCTTTTTCTCCCAATTCCATGGACTCAGTCTGCCTAAAACCCTAACACTGACCGGAGGGTCCCACGCATTTATCCATTCAAAAATAATTCCTTTATCAATCAATTCCGAAGCGATATTCCGGAGAATATTCTTTTCCAATTCCTTTCGGATTTTCTTTGTAATTAAATTTTCGGAGGCCATATCTTTTCCGTTTGAACTCTGATTAGACCCATTCCTCTTCCTAAATTCATCAAAAATCATGATCTATATGTTTATGTACTATTATATACTATTTATTTGGAGTTTCTTAGGATTTTCCTTGTTTTACGTGTAGTCACGTACAATTACCGATTCGGAAGATCGCGGAATCTGTGAAAGAGTTTAGAAGATCAAGTGAAGACGTTTTCTATTGCAACACAAGTCACACGACAATCTCCTTGAGCATGTTGATTCCATTTGTGAAATCTATTTTATTTTAAAGTTATTGCATGAAATGTTTTGGAATGATATTATATGGGTATTTATTTATTATCCAATATCCATTGATAATTATGGCCATTTTGATGTTGATATCTATAACTTGATACCCTGGGTGACCAATATTGACTAGCTGGATGTTTAATTATTTATCTGGCTAGATTATTTAGGATTTTCTTAGCCATACCTAGAAACTTTAGCGGCATTTTATATGGGGAAACAATTCAATCATTAGTGACCTTTAATGTTAAATGGCTATATTTTCACGACTGTGAGTCGTGCTTGGTTAATTAATGTGCCAACTAAAACTTGACTGAATGGTGGGTTGTAAGTACCAGGGTTGTAAATGTTGCTAGCGGTGTTCATAACAGTTAAGGACTGGTTCGCGGATTACTTATTGCGAAGCAACACTCGTGCTAACCATAAGCTAGAATGGGATAGCAGGAGTTTGAAGTGTGCCGAGCTCAATAGGAGGCACTAGGACTGTTTGTAGCTGATATAAGTCCACACATGGCAGTGACAATAAGACCATACTTCGGGCGTCGGGCCGTCTTGCGGGAAGGCACTTGAGCACCCTTACCGGAGACTAGAGGTTCGGCGGGAGGCTCTCATATTGTGCGAGTTACATGGATAATCCTGTCACAATTTATTTTCAAGGTATCGTGGTGGTATCAAGGCGCACAGTGATGTGTTGTGGAGTTATGTCTTATGGGTAAATTGGTACACCTCTAGCCAGAGTAAAACTATTCGAATAGCCATACTCGCAGTTAATGAGTGAGCCTAGCAATGTTTTCTGTGATTAGTCCTACACTACTTAATAATGCTAATAAATGATGGAATCTGATAGCTCCAGTTTGGAGAGAATATGGTTTGGGCCTGAACTGCGTTGGAGCGTTATTCAGAGATTGATTCAATACTGAAAATAATTAAACTACACGGTTTTTAATGGTTTTAAATGCAAAAGTTTTAAATATTATTTATGCAAATGAACCATACTATGCCTTTTCTTTGGAATTCTATTACATTACATTGCATTTTTCTAGTGTGGCTTGTTGAGTACAATGGGTGGTACTCAGTCTTGCAATACTGTAATCATCAGAGTGAAGCTTTGCGAGGAGGAGAAGTTTGGTGTTTGGCTTATACCCCAGTTGAGCTGTCTATGGCTTAGAGCTGAAGCTATGTTAGTTGCCGTTCCGCTGCTGTTTTCTTCTGTGTGAGAACTAAGTGTCTCTTCTGTAAGTATTTATCGTTATATCGTTTTGGTTATGTTTATCAAATTATCAATTTGTATACTTCGGCTGATTCCTTAACGAGGATTTATTGCACAAATTAGTTTTAAAAATTCTGATAAATTATTGAGCGTGACATATATCTTTTACTTTTACCCTAGGGCACCGGCTCCAGCCGTGGGCTTTGTCCCCTAAAGAAATCGCTAACAATCTACTAGTCCTAGGCTAAAAGTAAAAGGTAGATTTATTTTATCGAATTTGGAGATTAGTCCTATAGATCATATTTATAGGGATGAATGGACTTCGCTAGGGACCGCTGCAACAAGCGACGAAAGAAAGCCAGCCACAAGTTAATGGCGTCCGTGCACACGGCTGGGTGGAACGTGGGCCTCCACGGCCCAACGTGATGGACATGCACGGCTATGAGTCAGCCCAATTCGGGTATAAACAGTGACCTGACCAAATCACGCCACTGACATGGTAGTCTGGCCGAGCAGCGCCACCATGCATAGAGCCAATCAAGTGTTCACGGAGCAGATCAAACCGTCGATGAGCATATCAAGCCGACGCCGATCAGATCAGGCCGATGGCAAGCAGAACTAGCCGTTGGTGAGCGGATCAAGCTGTCATCAATCTCGCGGCCCAGGCTGCAGGGGAGAGGGAAGGGGAGGGGTGATATGATGATGGCTGGAGTTGGGAGGGCCGGAGTCCTGAGCGACGATGCCGACGGTCGCTCCATGGATGCCGGTGTCGCGGTTTCTCAGGAGAGGAGGAAGGGGAATAAAGAAAGAAGACGGTGATATGGGACTGATCCGTCGGAGAGAGAGAAGAAAAGGAAAATGTTACGGATTGGGTGTTTGACAAGTGGGGTTGGGGATGTGATTGTGAATTATTTTTCTTGTTATGGGGATTGAACTGCACATTTCATACATAAAAAGCGTATATTGATTAGTTTATGGACTGAAGAGGAAAATATTAAAGGCTGAAAACTAAAATTCATACCAGTTCAAACCATCCTGCATTGTGAAGATAGTGTCGAGTGGCTTGAACATATGTGACCAGTATATTCTTTCTCCCAAGACCATACTGTGAAGCCACTTTGCATTATAAATGTCCTATAGCATTCTCTCTTTCGTTCTAAATATGAGTTGTTTAACAATCTAATGAACATTCCCTTCATACTGTATTGAGAAAGATTAATCATTTATTTGTGAAAAGAGTAGCAACTTTTTAGCAAGGGTGAACAAGCAAGAAAATATGAAAAGGCTAGTGTCCATAGGTTTTGAAATAATTTACATTGAGCAAAGAGTTGGGAGGGTTAAAACGATTTATATTTGAAAGGAATACCTTGCATGAGACATGACAATTACCTACACGCTTGCATGCATCACGCATGGTGCCTAGCTATTAGATGTCGGTCGGCCGTGTCAGGTCATGCAATGCATGTGCTCTCCACTATTTGGCTTAATTTGGCTGCTGGGCTACCTGTATTCATGTTTCCTTCATTTGCCTTTTTCACTTTACGTTCTTTCCCATGCTGCTGTGCAATGCATATTGGTCTATCATCAGTTTTAATATGGACAGACTTTGGCACAGAAGGTTACTTAGAACATAAATGTCATGATTAGGTACTGTTTGGAGGTTTGGAGCATTTCATCATTTTCCTTGGAATTTTGTTGAGTGTCTAGGTGACAGTTGACGATGAAAATTTAATTGTTAGAATTTTTACCGAATCTTATCCTAAACATCAAATATTTATGAACACTTAAGAATGAGGCCGAATTAATATTTTGACAAAAAAACTACTAGTAGTTGACAGTGATTATAACTGATTGAAGAATGGACGACTAGAAATTACAGAACAATCAAGCAAAATAGGAAACAGAGAAGTAACAGAGTATCAAAACTGGTTTTGGACAAGCACCAAAGGTGTGGTGGTGTTGTGTCCACCTATTAGTGTTAAAATCATATTGTTCATGAATATTATGTACATATAAATGTACTTTTAATAGGAATTTAGTTAGGTTAAGGGTTTGCTACCGATTTTCGACTCTTTAAGCATATGTTACCTAACCCTAATGCGTGGCTGGGCGAGCGCATTCCCTGCATGCGAATGCGTCCTGACAAAAGATGAGCCTTTTTGAGTGGACTTTTTTTCTGCGCTTTTGAAATGCAGCCCACGTGAGCCCGTTTGTTTCTCTGCCCACGAGAGCAGCACTAGTCCAAAAGTTTGATGTCATTTTGGCCCAATTTTCTGTTATTTCCTTTTTTTAATTAGCATGTGATTAGGATTGGTGTGACGTGTATTTTTTATTGTATGGGAAAAATTCCTACACATTGAGCAAAAAAAATTTAACTTTCTATTTGATAGCAATATTAACTAGATTATGAAACTTTCCGTTCAAATCAAAATCTATTTAAATAAATAAAATATTTAGTAATAAACTTTCTACATGAATGAAAAACCATATTTAGGAATTGTCTACACGAAAAAACTCTATACAACAATTTTATACAGAGCGCGACGCTACGCGTGTGCAACCTGCGCGCGGATGTGTTCTGCACGGGTGCGCCGGAGGACCACAAGTACAACAACATGATTAGGAACACAATTAACGTTTGCTCTCCCACTGACGTCTTGACGGGATTTTAATTTTTGTTTTTAAATCTAAACAGTAGGAGCTTTCATCTAAAATATCAGTAAACTTTATGCAAAAAAATTACCAATTTTTCAACTCATAAACTTTATACACAAATAATAACCTTTATGCTCATAAAATTTATCCAAAAAAACAAATATACTCATAAACTTTATCCATAAATGACAAACTTTGTACTCATAAATTTTATCCACAAATAACAAATTTTATACCCGTAAAATTTATACATAAATAATAAATTTTATACTTATAAAATTTATAAATAAATAACAAACTTTGTACTAATAAACTTTATACATAAAACTTAGAAAGTATAAGATATAGACAAAAAACTAATTAAACCCATAAGACCCGATGGGCCTTGCTAGCCTCACGGCCCAAGCACCAGGATTAGCCTAAAAAGGGCCCACGGCAAGAAAGAAAACAGGATAAAGCTTGCAAGAAAAAGGAGAAAAAAAATGTGTTGCCACGTACATATACACTAACAAAAAAAAAAAAAGAAAAACAGACGCGTCATGCATGCACCCAGAAATAGAAAGGCTATCCGTTTGCACGCGCGATAGGAGTGCGCCTATTCGCTCATTGGGAATCGTCTATGTTACCAGATGATGTGTGCATATGATGTGTGTTTTGTAATAAGAAACTGAGATAATGGTGATTGCATGCACCGTATGATTGTTGAAAAGACAAGGAGCATATTGGGTGCAAATAGGCTAACTGTTAAAATTGTAAAGAATGTTGTTTCAAGCTGTGTTTGTGTTGGATGATTTAAACATTGATATGCAACAGTTTTTTGCTTCTCGTTGCAATGAATCTGCACATGTTCTTTGCGACACTTCCAAACATTGCTTACAACTAATTAATCCAGTCAATGGCTATAACTGGATTTTTCGCGTTTTCAACACTTTGTTACTAGAAATGCCCCAGGCAAGACGAGACGAAGCAGCATGGCCATTCACGAGCAACGATCGACCGCACATGGTAACATGACTTTTTTGAGAGATCTGGCAGTCAAACTTTCAGTGAGCTCTGTAAGTCATCACCAAAATCATTGTGCATATTGGTCGGGCAGTCAATCTTTTGTGAGCTTTGAATGTTCTTTCCCAAAATTATTGCGACGTGTTTTCTGAGATTTTATTCCAATTTCGAGAGATCCAGTGGGGGACAGATGCCAGACTGGTGAGAACCATTGGCATGCGTCCGCTGGGCCTCGAGCTCCAAATGTTTATGTAAACGAGAAAGATTGGCGAAAACGTTGAATATATCAGAGCCTGGAGGATTGTTTATAATACAGTATATTGAATATATCACCATTGACCGTCCCAAGATACAGCTACTTCTTATACTCAAATTTTATCTCAAAATATAGTTACTTTTTTCTCATTTTAACCAATTACAATTATCTCTCATTTAATTTCTCCACCTATTTTATATCTCAACTATTCACAACCAACCTCTCTCCTTAATCCTCATAAAAAAACTCTAGAAATATTTATATTTTAGAACGAAGAGAGTACTCTGATTTCTACTAGATAGGCTAGAGGATAGCACTTATCTACTTGAATATCATATATCTGACTAGTAAGCTTATGATCTAACATCTAAGTACTCGAACAAGTTAAGGTTCGTGTAGTAAATTGGTCGTTGAATCCTTCGTCGGAAAATCCACACCTTGGATCCATATGTATCTTTTAGAGACCCTAGAATCACAATGCTCCCCTACTTGTGGGCTAATTAGGGTTGATTAGTTATTCGATAATAATTGTGTGGAAGGAAGAATGCTTGCGCAAGAAAGACAGAAATATCTTAAACACATAGTTTATATAGGTTAAGGGTCCTCTCAAGATAATAGCTCTATATTCTGTGTATTTGTATATATCAATCTAGAGCTTGTGGACAATCTCGGTTTAACTAGGACGTCGTTAAGCTTGGTCCTGATCTTTTGGTCTGGGCGTCTTATGAATCAAAAAAGTTTTTGGAACGCAACTACGCGTCAGATGTCTGACGCTAAGCGAAAAATGGGATACCCACCCTAGCCTGCTACCTCTATTTCTCTCTGCGCACCAGGGCACCATGGACTGCCCACTCTCTCTCTCTATCTCTGCGTAGCAGCTGCTGTGTCGCTCTCTCTAAGTAGCTACTGCCCTAAATCTATCTACACCCTACCAGCCACATGCATACATATTTTTTTTATCAAGCTTTAAACCATTTTTTTCTAAATTACTTATTCAATTTACGATTCGATTACACCATTGTATTTATTGCAATTAAATCTTTACAACAACGTCTTACATCTCAAAATATAGTTACTTCTTTATCATTTCAACCAATCACAATCATCTCTCATTTAATTTTTCCACCTATTTTACATCTCAACTATTCACAAACCAACCTATAAAAAACTCTAGAAGTGTTTATATTTTGAGACGAAGAGAGTATTCCGATTTGTACTAGATAGGCTAGAGGATAGCACTCATCTACTTGAATATCATATATCTGACTAGTAAGCTTATGATCTAACATCTAAGTACTCGAACAAGTCAAGGTTCGTGTAGCGAATTGGTCGTTGAATCATTCGTCGGAAAATCCACACCTTGAATCCATATGTATCTTTTAGAGACCCTAGAATCACAATGCTCCCCTACCCTACTTGTGGGCTAATTAGGGTTGATTAGTTATTCGACAATAATTGTGTGGAAGGAAGAATGCTTGCGCAAGGAAGACTAGAAATATCTCGAACACATAGTTTATACAGTTTAAGAGTCCTCTTAAGATAATAGCCCTATATTCTGTGTATTTGTATATATCAATCTAGAGCTTATGGACAATCTCGGTTTAACTAGGTCGTCGTTAAGCCTGGTCCTGATCTTTTGGTCTGGGCGTCTTATGAATCAAGAAAGTTTTTGGAAAGCAACTACGCGTCAGATGTCTGATGCTAAGCGAAAAATCGGATACCCACCCTAGCCTGCTACCTCTATTTCTCTCTGCGCACCAGGGCGCCATGGACTGCCCACTCTCTCTCTCTATCTCTGCATAGCAGCTGCTGTCTCGCTCTCTAAGTAGCTACTACCCTAAATCTATCTACACCCTACCAGCCACATGCATGCATATTTTTTTTATCGAGCTTTAAACCATTTTTTTTAAATTACTGATCCAATTTATGATCTGATATTTATTGTAATTAAATCTTTATAACAAGGTCTTACATAATTATATTTTGACAAAAAAATATATATGACTATATTCCTAATTAAAACATATTTATATCAAACATGAAACATCGAGATGTAACTATTAAGTCATCACAAAAATACTTGCTAAACCATTTAAAGAACATCATATGCAACATTTGTAAAATAAACGAGTGAAAATTAGAAAGTACTTATTGAAACATTCATATAGCACTATATGCATCATTTAAAAGGATCCATTGCAACAAAAAAACTTAAAATATGCAACATAATCGAATTTCAGTTAAAACATTCGCTTCTTACATATGAAATATCGAATTTTAACGGTTGAAACATATACATTGTTTTCATCGGAATATAATCATATGATATCTTATTATATAGATTTAATTATAACGAATTCAACGACGTAATTAGATCATGGATTGGATAAGTAATTTATGAGAAAAAATTGTTTGAAGCTTATATTTAGAACATACATCTATACACAGCGCGGACTAGGCCTGATGTGCATGCATAAATGGGGTGAGCTTGAGTACTGCAGGGAGCAGCTAGGTGCAAGGAGAGAGCCAGGTGTAAATGGGAATAGTGTGAGGTGAGCAAGAGTCCGATTAGGCAAAGCATTTTCCAAGTTTTTGTCCCTGAAGGCCCTGAGTCCCATGTATTTATACCCTTTCTCCATGATCAATCCGAACTTGTAGAAATAAAATAGGAACTCCCAAGCAGGGCCTCCATATGCCCTAGCCGTACCAATCTTGGTCTTCTGGATTTGATGCCCATCCTATATCCTGAATCCTATTCCTAACTTATCCACCATATACCTATCTCCTAACATGGAAACCGTACATGATACAAGCAATTAATATCTTCATACAAAAACCTGTGTCCATGTTAGGCACATATGCCATATTTATACTGCAGCGCCAAAAATATTTTATTTAGGACTTTGATAAGGGTAATTTAACCCATTCATCTATTGTAACATGACAAATAACACATGAATTTATCATGTCATCAAATATTTCTATTCCAATTTCAGCCCTCTAAAATTTGTCCTACGCATACTATTGTAGTATAATTGAATCATATCCATTTGATCTAAAGCAACGAATGGCTCAAAATCATTCTAGGGTACCGTAAAAACACCCCCGAGGTAGTACTTAAATGGAGAATGCTAGCATATAATTTGATAACTTATGAACAAACCGTGTCCACAAAATATATCTACATGAAATTCCATCTTACCAATTCTGTTAGCAAATGCCTTCAGATCACTTCTACAACTCATATCAGCCCCAAATATGTTCTGCACAGTGAAACTCGGCATAATTAATAAGTGAAGCATGGTCCTCCTGAATGCTGACAAAGCATTAGACCATAAAGAATCATTACAGTGAAACAACCTAGCTGTATCAAGCTAACCAAACCTTAGCTGGACGGAAATAACAAAAGTACTAAAATTACAAACCTGAAGTAAAAAACTTTCCTAAAATTAGTATATTTTAAGAACACAATTGACCTTCATTGAAATTGTAAATTGAGAATTAAAATGTATGATGCTCTCACTTCAGAAATATAGAATGCAACTATGCGAATAGCATAAAACATGAAGAAGTGATGCATTAGTACAAGCATTGAAGCCTATTCTCATAACTATTCTCATTTTTTGTCACAATTTTAAGGGGGAAAATCAGAAGAACATACAGATATAACTATTCTCATAACTAGGATACTGAAGTTGGGCAGGTTCCACCATCAGCCCAGCAGAAAAAAACAAGTTGGCATAAGCCACAGGTAGGTACATAGTTTGCATCAAATTTAAATGTATTTGTATGCACTTCTAAACAAGATGCAAATGAATTTTGAAGCATTGCAATAATAAAAGGCCTGGGAGTCAACCATTTTGAAACTTTGAGTTCATTCATGCTTTCATAGTACTTCACGAGGCATATTGAAGCATTGACACAAAACTAATACTGGAAAAGAAGGTAGAGTAGAGAATATACAGATTCAAAAACATGTACGAAGTTGTAGTGCTAAATTTTGCAATGCATGGAAGGATAATCATCTTAATTTTTTAAATAAAACAGTTTTATTAGAATAACATTCAAGCACAACTATGAATAGCATGTTCAGAATTCCTAGTGCTAACTGAACCTGGGGGTTCTTAGTACCTTAATCATCAGTGGGCAGCCCACATTAGCATACCTGCATGTGTTTGCTTTATCAACTGTTCTCAAACTGTACGATCTGTAATTATTCAATGCATTTGTTCATTGAGTTTGAAGAACTGGTGCAACAATCTATGAACCTCTCCATAATTTTGAGCACATGTAAGTCGTGTCTTTATCCATTGGGGTAGTTTGTCAGTTGGGCAAGAGGAACTCCTGTTTGATGAAGTATGGGCATAACGTGAGTCAACCAATAGCATTGCAGCATAATCATTTACATGCCTGATTGCTCTGCCTGCAATGAAATCATTTCATCATTTAAAAACTTTAGCTCAAGTATGTGTTAAAGTGTTAGCATCATAAATGTTCAAATAAAGTAATTTACCAATAGACTGATTCACAGCTTTCATGCATAAGTTCTCGTAGTACTCTCGTCCACCCTTGTTGCACTTTCTTAATATATCAAAACCAGGCTGAAGTTTGCATTCATCATCATATTTGCTGCTTGAGGAGTTACCATCTCCAACCAAAACTGAGTTAGCAATATTTTCTATATGCTTTATGGTCTCTGTCAGCTCCACATCAGATGGACTTGGATAAGGTAATCCAACCATTACAACACAACGGCCCATCCCATCACTGAAGTTTATGCCTTCAGAAATTTTCCCACCAACAACAGCCAGTAGAAGTGCCCCAGTGATTCCTGTATCTCGCGAACATTTGTTACAGGACTGAATGGCCTCCTTGTATTTATTGAGCGTCATGTCGACATCAACACTATTTTTTGGCTCTCTGAAGACATATTTCTTCTTAGAAATCTTGGAAATCACGCCTGAAGCTGCCCATGCATCATAAACACATCTTTCATATTCATAGGAAGCGAAAAACATTACCACCCCTTCAGGCACTATCGTCACTACATTGCAAAGAAAGCGGCCAAGCTCTTCAATCTGTACAGATTGGGAAATAAGAATAGAAACACCAACATGACATGCTCTTAAGTAGAGCATATGACCCAAAAAGGAAAAAGTCAACACCACAGCACATAGAAATGCAATTAACATGATACAGCATGCCATTTTTTAGACTTGTAGATATATTTTTTTAATTTCTTTAAGTTAGAATCTACGGTATATTTGTTTCAGATTGTGCCCTATTCTTGCAGCAAATAGGAATACATGGGCATGAAGTTGCAAATGTATTATGGCACTAATTTATATTTTCAGTAGACAAATGATAAATTATACAAGGAGTGCTACACTTCTACTACAATGACATTAGGCTCAAAATATTTGTGCATTGGTGTTTCAAAATACATATATTGGAAAGGAGTAGCTAACTGCGATACAAACTCATATAACTTGTAATTTCACATATATGCTAGAGTATTGAAGGTAAAGGGAAATTATTTGAGCTACAAAGTACTAACCATGGTAAGAGAACGCCTTGAACTGTAGCTGAAATCAAATGCCATGCCTGATGGCCCACGTGTAACAGCTATAGGAAGAATACTCTCTGGAGGAACGATATGGTTGCATGTGAAGAATTTTATATCACAAGGAGAAAAGCTTGGAAACAAGCGTAGCCTTGTTTCTTCAATAGGCTGGAGGGTACCACCAGCCAGAATAACAGCATACGCATCATTTGTAACCTGCACAAGGAAAATGAGATTGAAAATCTATACATGTTATGTAAAATAAGACATTATCCCCATGTCACATGCAAAGCAAGATTACAGCACCTCCGAAAAGATTTTCTCTGCACAAAGCATCACAAATTTAAGATATGCATCTTCAGATTGTCCACTGAACTTTTTCCTTGCAACTATGATTCTTCCATTATCATTGCAGTTTAATAGGGAGCGCAAAAAATCAGCCAATGTCTGAAAGCTTGCTATACTGCTTCCTTCATCATATTGCTGCTGGTGACTTGAATGATTCACACCATCTTGGTTGATGATTAATTTGTTTGCATATCCACTTACCTGCAAGTCAACAGTCAACTAACCTAGACGCTGCATGGTGGAATGAACATGTGGTGCAAGAAATATTTCACCTTGTGAATTATATTGCTTTCCTTCACATACTGGCAAAGTTTTACTATATTTATGTTATCGATATCAAGGGAGAATAAAAATTGGTTTATAGTCATAGAAGTCATAGTGCAGGCATCATCTTGGTTGCTTGAGAGAACTTGTAGAAATGACCGTGTTAAAACAGTCAATGTTTGGATGTACCGTCGATTTCCAGCTCCCAAAACACTCTGAAATCTATTGAGATAAGCCTCCAGGTGGGAAAGAATTGCCTTCAACTATCAATTTTCAACAAGAGAATAAGAATGTGAAAACGAAGTTGGTTCTAAAATTGAAGGTCACTACAATTGGAAATTTGTTAACAGAAGATAACGGTAGAATCCTACAACCCAAATTAAGATCAAAAGGAAGTCAGCACTGAAGCCCATTTGAGAGGGACAGTTAATTGGTACCTGAGAAGATGTAATCTTTGAGTTGTACATGCTAGTGAGAGAGTCTGCTAAATTGTGAGCCTCATCTATTATGACAACACTGTTCTTCAGATTAAGACCAAGCGATTCTCTAGCAGACTTTAGCAATAAAGACTGATAAGGAAGGACAACCAGGTCAGCTGTGCGGACCATGTCACGTGCACCGTAGTATGGACATGTTCCAATCTTCTTCCCTAATTGCGCCAGATCCTCAATGTCCAATGCACCTTGCTCTGACACTTCACTTTTGAATTCTTTGTGAAGACTCCTCTTTCGTATCATTGGGCACCCACAAGAGGTCTTTGATTGGCACACCTTTCTGTTATCACCCTCGACCTGCATATTCAAAGCCACTTGACTAATTAGTACTTGTTGACTAACTGGTACTTGCAGCATACTGTTGGTTTTTTCTTAACCAATTACTCTTCTGCAATTCTAAATATGATAACCCACTGCTTAAATACTGAAAATCAGCATATTGTGCGGTATAAAAATAACTACAAGCACACTAGGTGTAATGTTCTGTGGAAATAACTGAATTTATAGCGTGTGTTACTATGAAAGCACCAAAAAACAAAGTTAAGTTAAATAGGAGGACATCAAAGAAATCAAGGTTAAGGTGTAATAGTAATCACACCTGTCAGTCACATCGGTATGCCAATTGCCAATCAATACATTGAGCTACAAAGTTAACAGGTAATTTGTTTTTCTAAGGTTCCAACAGCAAAGGTTGATGAACTAGCATTCCAGAATAAAATTGACAGACCTTAGTTTTGCTGCTCTTCTTGGTCTTCTGCAGCTCCAGGCACCTCTCATTGATACGGTTTGCGCTCCCCAGCTTCAGAATATCTGCACACAAATGCACCAAAAATCAGCATACCCATTATATCCAACCAACAAAAAACAGGACAGAGAATTACACACGCCCTCACCCTTGTTGATGCACAAATTCTTCCTGGATCCCAAGCACACTGTCCTGAGACGCCGCCCGAATTCCGTCTTCTTGAGCTCTCCTACAAACTGCGAGAGCTGCGAGTGAGTGCGGCTAGTGAAGTAAACCTTAGGAGTCACCTCCTCCTCTTCTTCCCCATCCTCCTCGCTTTCGCTACTGCTAGAGCCACAATGCGGCCGCTTCCCCGCCTCCCGCCACATGCCGTCCTCGCCGTCACTCTCGTACTCCTCAAGCAAGAATTCCTCGTCTTCCGCCTCCTCAAACCCCTCGGATTTCTCCGGATCCGTCGCCCTCCTCTGCGCCTTGCTCCGCGCTGCGGCGGGAGGCCTCGCCTTCTTCGTGCTCGGCTTCTCCGACGGCAGAGGCGTGAAGTTCCGCATCCAGTCGGGCTCATCGTCGTCTCCTCCTCCACCACCGGCTGCGGCGGCGGTGGTGGAGCCCCGCGCGGCGGCGGCGTCGCGGTGGTCCACGAGCCACTGCAGCGCGCTGCAGATGATGCTGAGGGTCTTCCCCGTGCCTGCGGGGAAGCGGGTAGTTGTCAGTAGTCTGGAAGGGGGAGGTGAATGGGGAAGCGGCGGCGGTCAGCCCTCACCGGTGGGGCTCTCGAGGAGGGCGAGGGCGCCGGGACCGGAGGAGAGGCCGTCGTAGAGGAAGGACATGAACTCCGCCTGGATCGGGTACGGTGAGAAAGGGAACGCCGGGAAGTCTCGCCGCGGCGGCGGCGGCGGCGGCGGCGGAGGCGGAGGCGGCGCCGGCATTTCGCCCCCCGCGCGCGCCGGTGGGTTTGGGATTTTCCCGCGCTGGCAGCCGTTGGCGAGAGGTCGGGGTAGTAGCGCTTTAAGATTCGGGATAGCGGCTGTTGGGCCGTGAAACCATATCGTGTTTTGGGCTGCGGGCTCTGGAAGGGTAATTTCATTGAGAATCTCTCTTGATATACCAAATGTTCATTTGGACCGGATTTAACGTGTATGTTTAGTTTTGCAGCTTTCATATTAATCAATCGTCTAAAAATTTGGAGTCGATCAATCGATCTAGCACTGGCCATTCGATCACAATCCAACAGCTAGGACGTCGTCTTCAACCTTGGACCAGGGGAGGGAAGAAGCAGGGAGAAGAAAGGAGAGGCAGGGAGATGGCGAACTGACCAGCGATAGTGGCTGTGACCCCCGAATTCCGACAAAGAACCTACGACTAGGGTTTTGAGATTGGAGACAGTGGGAGATGGGTAGAGGCGCGGTGAGGGTAGCTTTAGAGGGATGGCCTAGATAATGAAAGACCGGCGGTGGGTGGTGGAGACGGGCGAGCTGGCGGGCTGTCAGGGTTTCAGAATATTCAGAGTTAACCGAAGGAATGCTACATTCAGAATTGTTGAGAATGAAGGCGGGAAGGAAGTTGACGCTTAAAGTTATGTGGATCTGACGGCTCAGATGGAATGGCTTTTGGGAAGAACAACATCGGACGGCCGAAAGAAGCTACTGAAGTTACTATTAACTTTCTTCTACTTGTCCCTTTCCCTTTTACTTTCACTATGAGAAACTCTGAAAAGAACCTTTGAACTTTTTGTAATGCCCTGATTTTTTGGGCCACCAAAAACTATTTTAAATAAAAACCCTAATTAAAAAAAACTTGAATTTTTGTATGTGATTAAGGACCAAAGTGCTGAGATCTTAATTTATCCTCCTTGAAAATCCCAAAATCTCCCTAATCGAAGTCTCAAACCAAAATTCCGATCCAAATTCAAAAATCTTGAATTCGAATTTTTGCAATTCGAACTTTCCTCTAAAACTCTCTAGAAAATCTCTCCCTGTTTAATCCTTCCAAAAACTCAAATAGGTTTTCCATCTCCGTAGATCAAATTCCAAAATTTTTATTCAAAACCTTCTTTAAAAATTTCCTCTCTTTTCCTTTTCTCAAATTTCCAAAATTCAAGATCCCCTTGAATTCTTCCTCAAAAATCCTCCACAAAAAAAAATATATAACGAAGTTACAATTTTTGGAAACTCTGTGTCAAGAAACCCTGATACTTTTGTGAACCTAGAGATCAATTTCGAATTCAAAAATACTTTCAAACATTCACTTATATTTCAAAAACACCTAGAAAAATCTCAAACACCACTATTCCATCTGGGCCGCCATTCTCCCTTTCGGCCTCTCCTTTCTTCTCTCTTTTCTCTCCTTACCACGGCCCAGGAAGCCAGCCTACTCGGCCTCCTCCTTCTCCCACAGCCTCAGACCGACAGCTGGGGCCCACGCGGCAGCCACACGCCCGCACGCCCACCCACAACGTGGCCTTCTTCTTCCACACTGCTCTCTCTCTCTCTCTCTCTCTCTCGCCCGCTGTCTGCTCGAGGAAATGACCCCGACGACGGCGCCGCCCTCTGCCGTCCCGTCCCATTGTTGTCGCCCGACCGCCACCACTACGGACCTCCTCGGCCTCCCCACCGTCGCTGTAACACCCCACAAAAAAAACTTGCCTAAAAAGCAACCAAAAAGGACGGCGAGGAGGCTATCCAACATAAAAAAATTTTAGCAGCATGACCTCTATAACGGAGCAATGCGGAAGCAATATTATAAGAAGAGATAAAACTAAGTACTACAACAAGATAAAGCATCCTAATGAGCAGCTCAGCATTAAACAAAGGCTGACAAGAACAACCTAACAACAACCACAAGGTCTAAGTTAAGGTTATCTGAAGAACAGAGGCTCCAAGTTTTGGTACTATTATTATTACACAAGATTCACACTAATAGATGATGTGAATGAGTAGTGTGTGCTGTTGCTTTCCCACCCTTCAAGCAAAAGCCACTTGAGTACCTGGAGAGATAGAAAGGGAGGGTGAAATATGAAATCTCAGCAAGTAAACTACTTTATCAGGCTATTTAAACTGCAAGCTTAGTAAGCATCGATTTAATCTTCAATTACATGCTAACCAAACATCAAGCAATGAGATACCTTCAACAAGCGAAACAACCGCATATAAGATAAGGATTGGTCACCACCGAACTAGGGAGAGGCATAGCCTCCCACAAACTCTCCCAAAACCTTAAACCAAGACATGTATGTCATGGTCCAGAAATTTAAAATGCATATGCAATGCAAATGCCATGTCTCCTGCCTCCATACCCAACAAAGTATGAAGCCGCATCGTTATGCCCAATAAACGATGCTGTACCGGTACGGTCGCGGCTACAAGTGGCAACATAACTCCATATGCCCATGAATGACTGAGATGCAATGCAAATGCCTTATAAAAGAAGGATAATTGCATATAACATCATGAACATCTCTCAATATAACCAACACGACTCATTCCACCATACCAACCGGAGCATCATCAAACCATAAACATAGGAGCATAAATATCACCATAGAAAAACATAGAGCATATGTCAAAATGATTATAACGTGGTTTGAGCGGCCACATTATAGCAAACATATTTATGAGATTTTAAGGTAGAGGTAAAATAAATAGCAAGTTAAAGCTTGTAGCGAACCATCGCCACGTTTACTTGCCTCCAATGAAGGGTTGACCGCTCTAGGTGCGATCCGGAGCAATACCACCTGCTTTAACAATATATGATAAGAAAAAAACGCATGCTAACAAAAAGCTACAGAAATTAAAGCGCTCCTACGCCCCAACCCGACATCCGAGCAAAACAATTGTAGCAGTGCTGCTTCACTTCCTTGCATCTTTCAAACAATACAGGGTATGATGGCAAACAACAACACTTTTAGAATCTACACAACAAGGCCTACAACTTTGCTGTAGAGCTTTTATTTTAATCATGTCTCTAAGATGGCCTAAACTGCCATTAAAAACAGACAACAGAATCTGCTCAAGAATTGAGTTAGCAAGCTTCACATTTTTATAACTCCAGATCCTTATGTCCAAAAATCATCAAATTTAACCAGAGAATAGAGAATTCCATATATACAACTTTGGTGTTATGCACCCTTGCAAAAAGAGTTATTTAAATGGCCTAAAGCATGCTGAAACCTTAACTCGAAAACATGCTAAGGAAACAGTACAGCTGACAATAAAAATTTCATAACTGGAGTTTCCTTCACCCAAAAATTATGATATTTACCAATCTGGAAACATAATGGAAATAACTACAAGGCTCTCATACATGGAAAGGCTAAAAATGCTGATAAGAGTCTCGAAATCCTCCTAGATCCAGTTTTGTCTAGAACTGCATTAGAACAAGACAGTCAACATAGGAAAATCATAACTCTTAAACCACCTGGGCTAAAATCACGAAATTTCACAGGCACATAGATCTGAAGGTCCTCTGCAACTTTTTAGTTCACCAAAACATTTAGTCCAGCCTCTAAGTCACCCAAAATGCTCCCCCAAGCAAAACTGTAGAAATTGCTAACCTGAAAAACGAGGGGAAACTCCCAAATAGCCTTACTCCCCACTAATCCATTCATTCATAAGGTAAAACTCCATTGTATTCATCCAAGTTATGCTGGGGAAGATTAAACCTGGCTCACCTTGGTTACCCCCAAACCCTAGGGCAGCAGCAAGAGACGGGGAAGGATGGGTTTACACCGAAGATGCACCTTTTCTTGCTCCTCTCGTCGAGCTCGATCCATTTTACTTGTTTCCCCCAAGGATTTGGTGCTGTAGGGAGGGGATTGAGGGCTTGACAGCCATGGAAGAGAGAGGGAGAGGCAAGGAACGTGAGAGGAGGCAGGGAACGTGAGAGGGAGAGGCAAAAAAAAAACACTGGTGGAGGAGGAGCACTTGAGAGAGGGGTGTGGGCTGGTTGGATGAGCCGGACCTGCCCATGGCCGGCCTAGGAAGCTCCCTTCTTTTTGTTTCTTTTCTTTTTTTCACATGTTATAGTCGCGCCACGTCATGCCTGCCGCCCAAACCGCCTCGGCTGGCGTAGCCGCCCTGTGCCGCCATGAAGGCCACGCCACTGCCATTACTGTCGTCCCAAGCTCTGAACCACCGCCTCTCTCGCTCATCGCGTAGCGCTGCCGCTCCCCTATAAAAACCATGGCCCTCTCCTCTATCTTCCGCACCGCAGCCACATGCTCCCTCGCCCTAGCACGCTCAGTCTGAGCTCGAGTGCGGCAACCCACGTATTCCACAACAGGTGTAGAATACCAGTCATCGGCACAGATCTAGGTAAACACCGTTTACCCAGAAATGTGCACATCAGAGTAGCATAGCAGACATTGCAATGGCTTCGATTATTACAATACTATAGATACCTTAGGACAACCTCGAGCAAGAACAGCAAAAGATACAAGTTCAAGAACTATAGAACAACAGATCATCCCAACGGTGATTTCTATTGCTACTGCTACAACTACGATTACTACCACAATCACTACTGTTGTAACTACTAATACCCTTACTACTACACAGGTACTATTCTACTCTCCATAGTCTATCTCAGCGTCGTCATAGAGTCCTTCAAAATTTTCCTCCACTGCTTAATTTTCTTCACCTTCAGTCACATACTCCTTCCACGGTTTCTAGTGATTTAGCATCTATATACAAGGAATTAACATATGGGATGAGTACAAATGGTACTCAACAAGGCCATCAATAGCAAGAAGTGTTTAAGTGCAACTATCTACAGGATCCAAGATCCTTCAAAAAAAATTCTTAATGCTTCTGGCAAATCTTTCTTGCAAAAGTTCATATTTTAATTAGAAAATCTACTGCACATAAGGTACCACAGGGTTAGAACCTCCGATAGGTCCTTTTCCTAAAGCGTTCGCAGTTTCTACCTGAAACAGGGAGTGACATATCACAATTCATACACTCTGCAGAGGTGTGTCGCTGTACCACAGATGCCTTAAACCTTTTAATGCCTGCGCTACATCGTCACCACGCCAACACTTTAGCACACTTCATGGTGTATGCCGGCAAGGTTAAGATCACAGGCTTTTCATCAATCCCATCTGTCAGTATCTCAGCGGGTGATCCCCACAACAATGACAGATCAATGGATCCCACAACAATGGCGATCCTAGACCCCTCAACAATGGCGATCCATAACATCTACTTAGATCTGCACAACTGCGATCCTCATTGCTAGCCCACGCTCATGGGGTTCACGGAAATCCTTAAACCTACAAGATAAGCCATTAAGAAAGTATTACTAAGCCAGCCTGTCCCATTCCAGATCATGTGGTCGACACAAGTGTTACACGCTTGCATACCTTATAGCAGTTGTTAATTACCCTTATAATGTTAAGCATGTGCAGTTGAACTCCATAACACATAAGTTCAGACTGCCATCCATTAAGATCATCAAGGAACTGACCCAAAGATTCAAATAGACATGATTAATATTAAAAAGTAATGTTATGGTTTTCTATGCAATGGTGAGAGTTCTATAAGTTGCAAATACTTGAAATAACTAAACGATATGATCAAGAGATGGACTTTCCTGGATAGGGAACACCACGAGTGCCTCCGGATTCAGTCAAAACGAGTGACTCCTCAGGAACTCGAACTTCTGAAATAATACGGAAGTCTGAATAAGGACATATTCTGAACGTATAATTCCTACGCATGCATATGAATGATAATTTGTGAATAATAAATCTGCTGTCTTCTATGAGCTATTAACAGAAGTTTAGATTTGTTCTCTTAAAGTTACTTCCTAAGTTACTTGGATTTTTGAATTATGATATACAAAATTGTATTTGTATTTATAAAAAAATAGTTTGGTCAAGTTAAAATCTGATAAATTGAAAGAAAAGGATTACTGTAATAGTACACCTTATAAATTTGCAAAGGATAGTTTGGAAGAAATTTGAACCGATTATTCTTTCCAATTCTAAATTTAATTTCTTAGACAACCAACCATATACAGCCCACTGTCTAATTAAAGCCCAACACAGCCCATCTCCCTCTCTCTCTCTTCTCTCTTTTTCCTTCTCTTCTGTCTTTCTCTCACAATACTGGACAGCAGCAGAGACATCGCACTTCCCAGATTGCGCCGCCGCGCCCCTCCTTCAGCAACCATCCAGTAGCCGCCGCCGAAGCGAATCGACGCCCCCGGCTCCTCACTTCTGCTTCCCCATCCTCTGGTCCTCTCCAACTCTTTCCCCTTCTCTCCTAACTATCTTGTACATATATGTATTCTTCTCTTATGTGTGCTTCACTGTGAATGTAGTGCTACTATTAGTGATACTAAAAATTGGTAATTCAGATACTATAGACTTGCATTCCTCATTCTATTGTTTTGATTTATTTTTTTAAAAAAATATTAGACAGTTTCATAATGGTCCCAATCTAGCCTAGGTTCTTGGTTGATGGTTAGTTTAATTTCTGATAATGACCAGCCATGGATGATATGCTGTGAAAATAATGCTTGTATGATTAAAGACCAGGAAATACTAAACACTAATTGATTCATACAAGAATTTCAGCTACATATGCATACTATTGCTATCAAGATTTATTGATATGCAGTGATCTATAATCTCAGCCACTAATTCTTCTTATCACTTTTACCCATAAAAAATACTAATGCTTGTGGTCAAGGTAGTATATACATGCAGCTCTAAACTCTTATATGCACTACTAATTTTTATATGCCAGATCCACCCCTACCACTATTTTTAATCTTTGGTTACTTTTTTGTTGATTTTTCTGTGACTGTAACAGCTGTGTGCTACTACTTCTCCTCCTGTGGTTCTATTGCTAAATCTGCTGCTGCTCCTTTGGATCAATGATGCGCTGGAACTGAGTTCCTCCTCCTTGATCTGGTACCTGCTCCTCCTGGAGCTGGAGCCCCCGCTCCACCTGAAGCTTGTGTGGTCTTGCTCCTCTTCTTGCTCAGGTTTTCTTTTTCTCTAGCTTTCTTTTGGTTTTAGCTGTGTTCTATGGCTGTGTGACCTGTGTGACCTGTGGTGGTTTCTACGAGTAAATGAGGCTTGGTTTGGATGGAGTTCACATTGGGATGGTTTTGTCACTTAAGCCGGTGGTTCCTAGGTGATTCACCTACTTTAGTTTTGGTGGCTGCATCCCTGCTTGACACCTAAGCATGGCTTATACGGTGGATAACTTTGAGAGTTTTTCACTAACTTTCAATTAAATAGAAATTTGGTGACATATAAAATATTTGGTACTTTTGCCTTTAACTACCCAAGGCTCTATAATTTTGGAGGTTACTCTAAGTTTAGGGACTGATTTGCAATTTCCTAAAACTTAGGGATTTTCTGAAAAATGAGTATTTTTGGGAACTTTGTAGAGAGGGCTCATGCTACGATTTTTTTTCCCCTATATGGTTTGGTTGCAAACTGTGTGGCATGAAGCAACACACAAGATTTCTCTGTTTCTTAATATTTTATTTTGTAAACCTCCTAAAGTGATTTGGTGAGGAAAAAAAACACTAACATTTCCAATTAATCATCCCATCCTTTCTAGTTCTGTATAATGATGTATGAAATGTAATTGATGTATGAACAATATTGTACTGTGCACATATGAAGGAAAATAAAAGATTTTCTTATATGTCTAATTGTGCTTCATATTATGATGATATGCATATGAATCGATCTTCTAACGCGAAAATTCCAAGCCAACAGCATGGCACAACTAGTCGTTCAGTTCAGCACTGCGAGCTTACTGGAACTAGGTTGCGAACAATGCGGCATAGCAACTTAAAAATTTATGGTCATTCGAGCTCAAGCACTGCCGCCACTATTCTTCTTCGGTGAGCACCTTCCCCTTTCCTCCTCTCCTCTTCTCTCAATCACCGCGAGCCCCGAAGCCATCCCGACCCACCTTGCACCTCGCTGCCCCTGCACGTGCTCTGCTCCCCATCACAACCCTCGGGTCGTTGTCGCTAGTCGTCGTTGTGCCCCGATCCTCCCATCCAAGCCGCTCAACTACTTCATCCCACCCGCTGGCCGCCGCCGTGCTCCGCCGCCGCTGGCTCGTCGCTGCACGCCGGCGCCGCTCGGGGCGTCGTGCGCCGTTGATCTGACCTCAAACTAGCCTATCTCTCCCTTTCTCTCTCTGCCATGCGGGCCCACACTGTCATCAACCATCTCCCTTATGCCCCTCCCTTTCATTCTCTGCCATGTGGGCCCGAAACAATTAAGAAAACTGATTAATCTTTAACTCAAAATGATGTCTCACTTAGATATGGGACCCATTTGTTTTACTCCCACCTATGAGAATGACATATGGGCCCTCTCTGCCATTCACCCACCCTCTTACTCTCTTCCTCACTGATAGGTGGGCCCCATGATTCTCTCTCACCTGCAAGGATGACAGGTAGACCCAGCCTCCTATTCTCTCACTTCCAGTGACATGTGGGCCCTTTTATTTAAATCTTTCCAAAACCAAAATATCACTAACATGTGGGCCCTCCTTGTCATCCCCTCTCTCTCATTCCCACTGACATATGGTCCCTACTCTCTTTCTCTGTCATGTGGGCCAGCCCTCTCCCTACCACTGATACTAGGTCCCAGCTGTCAGCCCAAAGAATATTCTCTAGAATATTCCTTTTCCAAAATTAAAATAAGTCTTTTCTTTTCCAAAAAAATCCTATAAACTCCAAAAATCCATATCTTTTTATCTATAACTCGGATTAACTCCATTGAAGTCCCTAAATTTTTCTAAAATTGAGATCTACCTCATGGCACTATTAGTTATTAATAATAGTATTTTATTTCTAGGGTTTTTGCGTGTTTTCTCTCGTTACGCATAGTCAACGACGACGGAATTTCTTTTGGACGTTGGATTTTCGCGAAGTTTGAAGACAAAGGCTGAGGCAAGTCACTCCTTAACCATATTGCCCCTAAATTGAAAAATATTTGTTTGAAAAATTGCATCTTAGTGTGTGCACATTAATTTGTCTGGCCTCGGTTTGCGTGATGAACCAACGGACTTACCTAGTAGTTGCAATAATCCTATAAGCTTTGAAAACTCTATTCCTTGTCGCTCCACCTCAGTGTTACCTTGGCATCCATGCTCTATGAGCATGGGTACCGACGGTCCCACTCAAATCACACTTGATGTCGAGATGGGAAAACTCAGGTTTATAAAACCTTTTTAATCCGACACGCGATGTTGGTATGTTTGCGAAATAGGAAACGTTTTGCGAAAACTCGTGATGCAAAGTGATCGCCTGGATAGGGATGCTTTGTATTCGCATATAAGGACTAATTCCTTGGGGAATTGCACTGATCATAATACAGTACGATCACACAGGTGGAATGGGACGCCCTGGCTAAGTATTCAGCCGGAACGAAGTTACCTCGCATGCCAGTAATATGGAACGCCGGGATAAGGTGTTTGGGTATCACCGGGTATCTAAGTAGAGTAAGGAAGAGAAGCTTGCCAAGTACTTGGTCGAGGAGTTTGGGGTAAATTGTAAGCCGAATGCTTGATTGAGTTTGGCCCATCTATCGGGCATGAGGTACCCTGGGATGGCTCTTGAAAGGCCTTGTCACGAACCTCCCTTGCTTGGCTAGTAAGAGAGTAAGATCGTGTTGTGTGGGGAAAACGTACACCTCTGCAGAGATATGAACTGTTCGAACAGCCGTACCCACGGTCATGGGTGATGTAAAGTGATTCCTCTAGCGTAGCCTTGTTTTTATAAAATGTTTACAAAGCATGTTTGTGGTTAGGAACCGTTACCAGAATCGGCCAGGTCGGCTGATGGATGACCAATACGTGGTCTGAAACAGTCTTGTGTGGATCAGGATGTTAGATGGCATCATAGTTTAGTCTTCCCGAGCGGATGTAGTGTGTTGGAGATAGGATGGCTCTAGGAGCCGAAGTTGAGATGATGAGATGGATGAGGTCCTGGAAAGGGCGAAAGTGAAAGGAAAATAATAGAGAAAAATGAGATAAGGTTTAGTCCTAAAGAGGATGAAAGTGAAAATAAACTAATTATGAGATCCACTAAATCGTTGTCGTGATCCGACAGGTGGTATGGGAATAGAATTGACTAGAGACTTTAAACAACTAAAACTTGGTTCGTCCGCTTGAGTTGTTGCAAAGCAATTCGTGGATAGGATCGACGTAAGAGCCTCCTTCTAGCTACACTCAGGACAACCCACACTTAGGGTTTCAAAAATGTTTTCAAATAAAAGTATTGCGAAATAAACCCCAGCCTTTCTTGGAGGCTTGTATAACTCACTTTTCACGTGACTTACTGAGTATGTATGTACTCAATCCATTATCTTTTTCCCCTTCTTCAGGAAGAGTGAAGTTGAAACTAAAGACTTAGGGGTTTCTTCCTAATCCCAACCCGTTGCTTGTGAATTAGGTTCTTGCTGCACTGTCGTTCCGCTGCTGTTGTTCTGTTTGAAGGTTGCTGCCCAGGGCTTGCCCGAAGTCGTAACTTATAAAGGTATAATATATAAATATTTTATTTAGTTACTTGCTATGTACATCTCCGTTGACTATGGGCACCAGCAAGGTTTCTTGGGACTGGTACCGGCAACGCGGTTCCCTGGGAGTTGGTTCACACCAATCTCCTACGACGCTTCCTCTCTGGTGTCACTATAGGTGGTGCCAGGGTGGGGGCGTTACACTTTTGTCATGTGGCGCTGGGAATGCTTATAACCTATGCAGTTGTGAAGGGGAAAGTAAGATTGGAAACATCATCATTAGCTTACCTAGTTTAGAACCCTAGTTCATCTAGCTTCGATCTTGCGGCGCCCACGGTAACGAAGAGAGAGCATCCATTTCTGGTTGGGTCTATTTCAAACTTGACAAAGGTATCAGAGCATGGCTGATTCATGGCTCTCATATTCCCAAGGTGAAGGTTGGTGGAGATCTGAGGATTTTCCACTGTAAAATCCCTGGAACTTTGGGGAATTTGATCCGAAGGTGGAGAGGAAGGATTTAGACTTCTTGAGCGAGAGTTGGAGGACCACCACGGTGTGTCCCTGTAAACTCTCCACAGCTTTAGGTACTAATCCGGCCCCGATAGAACTAGATCAACAGGAGTAAAAGGGAAGAGGTTGGTTTTACCGTAAAATCCCTTGAGCCAAACTTGTTGATCAAAGGTAGCATGGGGGATGCAGAACATTTCGATGCTCATGCGGAGGTAGTGCAGATCAGGCAGGAGATGGTGGATCTACCTAACATGCGTGCAGACATCCTGGAGATCAAGGAACTCATGAGAGCAATTTGTTCAGCTTTGCCAGTTCTGGGCGCTGGTACTAGTGGATGGTCCATGGGTGCTATGGATTTTGGTGGAAATGAAGGCGCAATACCGGATAGTACGTGCAATCCTTCAGTTACAGGAAACACTGCAGCTTGTTATTCGGTTGGGATTCAGGTAACAAGCATCCAACCACCAGTGTTACCGGTGACTACATCAATTCCTATTATTATGCCCGCTTTTGAGGAAAATGTGGGTGTAGGTGTGGAAGCTAATGCTGTAAGATCCAGCTTTGCTCATGTTTATGCTGCTGTCAGAACTAGTGCTAGCCCAGGGATTCATCAAGGACCCTAGTTGGGTGCTAGAACTGGTGCAAATGTTGGCTTGAATCATCATGGGTTAGACTCAAATCAGCCCTGGATGTATCCCCCTAGACAACAAGTACCGATTCTACAGAATGTGCCATGGGGCCAGCACCCTTGGAACGATACTCACAGACAGTTACATGCTGGAGGGTAGGAACCTTATGCAAAGATGACTTTGAAGAGTCAAAGGCTGGAGTTAACTTTGTTTAATGGAGAAGATGCAATTGGGTGGTTACAACATTGTGAAAAATTCTTTGAGATGACAGGTACTCCAATTGACCAAAGGGTAAATTTGGCCACAGGTCATTTGTTGGGAAGAGCTGATAAGTGGTTTAGGAACATTGGAATTCCTTGGTACTATATTACTTGGCCCTAATACTGCACTATGATCAGTGATAGGTTTTGAGGCAAATGCTCATGAAGCAGTGGAACAGCTTATGCATGTGAGGCAATCTGGTAATGTTCCTTAGTATATTGATCATTTTGAGGATTGTATTGCTCTGTGAAGAGGGATCATTCTTATTTGCAGAAAGCATTCGTTTTGAGCTGTTTCATAGGCGGATTAAGGGATGATATTACACACGACGTTTGTGGACACAAGCTAAAAAGTTTGTTGGAAGCTTATTGGTATGCTAAAGTTTATGAAGGGCTAGCAAAGCTAAGAAGGTGCAAAGAAACCCTGTGTATCAGAAAGGGAAGTCACAATTCCAAACTGGAAATTATCAGAGGCTGAAGACAAACTATCGATAGAATTAATCTCCATTGGGGGTTGCTGAAAGAACTAATGCTGGTAAAGATAAAAGAACTTGTTGGTTTTGTAAAGAGCCCTAGAATCCGCAACATAAATGCAAGAATGGGAAAAACCATCTGTTAACGCCAAAATTTGGCACGGTTCGCATCGGGTTCGGTTGAGGAAAGAAGATATATCAGCCGTTGGAAGCTAATCAGAAGAAGCCGGATTCAGGAAGGAATCGTGAAGACCGCAGTATGGCAGTTAATTACCTTATCTATTAATTAGGTAGTTTTGATAATTTTTAGGAAACCTGATCTCGTATCTGATCGGGGCTTGTTAGTTTTCCTTTTATGGATAGGAAATTGTGTGCCGTGTCCTATCAGGACTGTGACAATCTCGGGGTATAAATATGTATGCCCGGGTACCTTGTAAGACATCTCTCGATCAATCAAATTCGGCGCATCGCCACCCTATTCGACGGGTTCTTGCTTCTCGAGCCGGGCTGCATCGGTTAGGTCCGAACTCCTGCGAGAAGGGTAAGACTCGTCACCCCTTACCCAGGTGTATCTACTTTGTCTACGGCTGCATCAGTTAAGTTTGATCTCTTAGGCCGAGTTGATATACCACATCACGCGTGCATAGTTTTCATCGGTTTACTGGGGATAGTTTATCGTCAGTTTGTGCTGCATCGGTTGGGTCCGACCTACTAAACTGAGCGATAAGTTGTTCCTGCTAGGCCGATGGTTTCTGTGCAAGCGTCTTATCGGAATGTATAGCCGATAAGTTATCATATACATCACGATTGCATTAGATCTATCGGCTCATCGAGGTTCTTTTATCGTTATTAATCTGTGCTGCATCGGTTGGGTCCGACCTACTAGATTGATAGTGGTAGATTTATCCTTGTTGAGTCGACAGGTTTTTATGCGATGTATTACCGGAGTGTTTAGCCGGTAAGTTATCTTTTAAAGCCGACTGCATTGTCTATTGATTATTATTCTGCTTATCTACTTTATCATCGGCTCCTAGCCGATGTCCATGTGTTACTATTAGCAGTCGGCTGGCTTATCAATTGCTTATCATTCATGTTACCTGTCCATACCATCATCAGCTCCCAGTCGATGTTCAATTACTTTGGTCAATATCAGTTATCGGCCGATGACACGTATTATATTTATCCTCTCTATCATCGGTTTTCCGGCCGATGCACATATTATGTTGGCAGTCGGCTAGCTTATTGTTTGTTTATATTATCATCTACTCTATCATCGGCTCCTTAGCCAATGGCTGGTTTATTATCTGTTTGTAGTATCATCCATGCTACCATCGGCTTCCTGGCCGATGTGCAAGTGCTACTGGTAGTCGGGCAAGTACCCGGGAACAGGCACGAGTGAGGACCCGGGCGCGGACACAACCAAGGACCCGGGCGCGGGCACGACCAAGGACCCGGGCACGAGCACAGAGAGTACCCAGGCGCGGGCACGACCAAGGGCCCTGGCGCGGGCACGAGTGACGACTCGGGCGCGGGCACGAGCAGGGGCCCGGGCACGGATGCTTGTTTACTTTATCACCGGCCGATTATCACTTCGGCAATCGGCTGGTTTACTATTCACTTATATCATCATCGGCTTCTAGCCGATGTGTAAGTTACTATTGGCTATCGGCTGACAGGGTTATTACTGGCCGATCGGTTTACTGATCTAACTTTTTTCTCCTTGTCAATTGCGGGGTCAAATTGACTGGCACGCCTGCGAACCTCAAATATTTTAGGACCTGCACTGAAGCTAAGCAGATCTCCCAGGCCTTCGCGTGTCTCCCAGACGCCGGACGGCCCCCGGCGGGTTTTCGGCGTCAACACCATCCACATTTTGGAAGAAATTGAGGGTGAAACTCTTGAGAATGAGGACACACCTGAAGAGTCACCTGAAAGGGAGTATCAGACTGCTTTGGGCAGCCCAACTCAAGGAAAAGAGGAGCAATTAATGCAAATTTCCACTTATGCAGCACATGGAACCAGTGGGCCAACTACTTTCTCACTGTTAACACATATTAATGGGAGGAGAGTAGTGGCTGTGGTTGATGATGGAAGTTCAAGTACTTTTATGAATTATAATTTTGCACTGAAGAGTGGGTGCAATCTTACAAGTACTAATGCAAGTAAGGTCATGGTAGCTGGAGGGGGAGTGTTGATATCAGCAGCAAAAGTGGACTCTATGGAGTATAAGGTATAAGGAGTAACCTTTCATAACTCCTTCCAACTCTAACCCCTGAAAGGATATGATATAGTGTTGGGTGCTGACTGGATATATCAGCACAATCCAATCAATCTGGACTTAAAACAAAGGACTATGACCATTTTGCATGATGGCAAACAGAGGCACTTCTTAGACCTAATTAACAGGAAGGGTGCTCGGGTTATTAACTCTGACAAGGTACAAAAGCTGATGAAGAAAGGAGTGATGGGATTTGTGATAGAAGTGAACTTGATGTCCCAAGAAGAAGATAGGAATACTGGTCTTTGTCCTGACAATGTTGACCAAATATTACAGAAATTTTAGGGAGTGTTTTGTGAGCCTCAAGGGCTACCTCCAAGGAGACACTGTGATCATGCCATCCCATTACAAGCAGGTGCTGAACCACCAAATTTGAGACCTTACAAAGTCCGTCACTGACAGAAAAATGCTATGGAGGATATAATTCATGAAATGTTGAAATCCAAGAAGATTAGACCAAGTCTGAGCCCTTACTCATCTCTAGCTATAATGGTTAAGAAAAAGGATGCGAATTGGAGGATGTGTGTCAATTATAGGCAGCTGAATGCAAGAACAATCAAGAACAAATTCCCTATGCCTATAATTGAAGACTTGATTGATGAATTGCATAGTGCACAAGTTTTCTCGAAGTTGGACTTGATGTCGGGTTATCACCAAATCAGGTTGGTGGAAGAAAACATCCCCAAAACTGCCTTCAAAACACACTTGGGTCATTATGAATAGACTCTAATGCCATTTGGGTTAACAAATGCTCCAGCCACTTTCCTAGCCTTAATAAATGAGATATTTGGGCCATACTTGAGAAAGTTTGTGCTAGTGTTTTTTTGATGATATATTGGTATACAAAAGGGACTTGAAGCAACATGTGGAACACTTGGAGGTGGTACTATCTATACTGCAGAAACATCAGTTGTCAGTCAAAAGAAGTAAGTGCACTGTTGCCACTGAAAGTGTAGAATACTTGGGGCATGTCATATCTGGTAAGGGTGTAGCCACAAAACCTGAGAAAATTAAGCATGTATTGGAATGGCTAGTGCCTATGAATTTATCCAAGTTAAGGGGTTTTCTGGGTTTAACTGGTTGTTATAGACGGTTTGTCAAAGATTATGGCAAAATTTGCAGACATTTGCATGATGTGTTGAAGAAAAATGGATTCTAGTGGGGTACAAAACAATAAGAATCTTTTGATCATTTGAAAAGGGTTATGACAACCTATCCTGTACTAGGGCTACCTAACTTCAACAAGCCCTTCACTCTGGAAGCAGATGCTTGTGGATTAAGGATAGGAACTGTACTAATGCAATCTAGACAACCAATTGGTTATTACAGCAAGGCACTAGGGATGAAAGCAGCAGGTTTGTCAACCTATGAGAAGGAAACCGTTGCCACCCTAGAAGCTCTTAGAAAGTGGAGACATTACCTCTTGGGGAATACTGTGATAAAAAAACAGATCAACAAAGCCTGAAGTATGTGGCTTCACAAAGGCTAACAGAGGGAATCCAACATAAATTATTACTTAAGCTCTTGGAATTTGATATTACTAAATTGAATACAAGAGAGGCAAGGAGAATGTGGTGGTTGACACTCTGTCAAGAAGAGATGTTGGATATGACTAAAATCAGCACAGCTGCCAAGCCATAACTGTCACACATCCTGAATGGATAAATGATGTTAAGGCGAGTTACATAAATGACATGTTGTACAACAAGTTATTTCTAAGGTTACCTATAGATGGGGAACCTGTTAGGGATTATACACTGAATTATGGCATATTGAGATATAAAAATAGAATTTATGTGTGGGAGCAAACCATGATGAGGCAACCGCTCTTGAATTCCTTCCATAATTCCAGTGTTGGTGATCATTCTAGGATTAGGGCCTCTTATTAAAGAATCAAGAAAATATTCTATTGGCCTAAGCTTCAGCAGGAGGTAGAGAAGTTGGTCAATGAATGTCCTACATGCCAAATTGTCAAAGCTGAGAACATACATTCACCTGGGTTATTGGATCCCTTATATATCCCTAAGATGGCCTGGTCTCATATATCAATGGATTTTATTGAAGGGCTACCTAATTCTAACGACAAAGATGTCATTTTGGTAGTGGTGAACTGACTGACCAAATATGCACACTTTGTAGCAATGTCACATCCATTTGATATCCAAGTATTCATGGAAAATGTATATAGACTACATGGGATGCCTACAACCATCATTTCTGATAGAGACAGAATTTTTACAAGTGCTTTGTTCCAGGATGTCTTCAAGACAATGGGTGTCAATTTGAGGTTTAGCACCTCTTATCATCCTCAAACGGATGGGCAAATAGAGAGGGTGAACCAATGCTTGGAGAATTACCTAAGGTGCATGGTATTCCAGGAGCTAAAAAATGGTACACATGGCTACCAACCGCTGAGTGGTGGTACAATACATCCTTTCACACTTCTTTGTAGGTTACTCCTTATGAGGCCATGTATGGAGTCCCTCCTCCACTAATAGGTGGATCAGCAATACCTGGGAACATCTCTACAGAGGCTCAATTTACTGTAGAAAAGAGAGAAGAATTGATGAAAAACCTGAAGGAGAATTTGCAGAAGGCTCACAACGGAATGAAGAAATATGCCGACAGACTAAGAACTGAGAGAACCCTTGAAGTTGGAGACATAGTGTACCTTAGAATGCAACCCTATAGACAACGCATTTGGTCTGAGAGGGTCACTAAAATTGAGAGCAAAGTACTATGGACCCTTCAGAGTTATGGAAAAGATTGGCAAAGTGGCTTACAAACTTCAACTTCCTGCAGATGATGGGCTTCATCCAGTTTTCCATGTGAGTCAACGCAAGAAGCATGCTAGGAACCAAGCAGTTCCATTACACATCTGCCGTTGGTTGATTTCGAAGGAAGGATGAAGGTAGAGCCAGTTGCTATGTTGGCTAGGAGAGTGATTCTAAGGAGGAATGAGCCAGTGACTCAATGTCTTATTCATTGGCAGAACACGAGTCCTATGGACGCCACTTGGGAGGATGCTACTTTTATTTAGTAGGTGTTCAAAAATTTTTGACCTTGAGGACAAGGTCGAGCACATGGGTTAGAGATTGTCAGGGTTTCAGAATATTCAGAGTTAACTGAAGGAAGGCTATGTTCAGAATTGTTGAGAATGAAGGTGGGAAGGAAGTTGATGCTTCAAGTTATGTGGATCTGACGGCTCAGATGGAACGGCTCGGGAAGAACAACATCAGACGGCCAGAAGAAGCTACTGAAGTTACTATTCACTTTCTTCTACTTGTCCCTTTTTTATTTTACTTTCACCATGAGAAACTCTATAAAAGAACCTCTGAACTTTTGTCTAGTGGCGCTAGGAATGCTTATAACCCACGCAGTTGTGAAGGGGAAAGTAAGATTGGAGATATCATCATTAGCTTACCTTGTTTAGAACCCTAGTTCATCTAGTTTCGGTCTTGCGGCGCCCACGGTGATGGAGAGAGAGTGTCTATTTCTGGTTGGGTCCATTTTAGACATGACATGGGTGGCAAGGTGCTGGCAACGGTGTCGGAGTCGCGGGGATGGAGGAGGGTGGTGGGCCGGCGTCGGAGACAGGGGGCATCATATCTGCAGTGGTTAGGGAGTGGCGGTGGCGGTGGCGTCTTGGCAGTGCAAGTTGCTAGAGACAGGGAAGAATGGTGAGGGCAGGGGCACGCCGCCGCCTGGATTGGGAAGGAGAAGAGGAGAGTGGGGGGGGGGGGAGGAAGGAAGCCGGTCGTAAAGGAGGCTTGCCGACGCTGTTGGCGGCTTCCGACGCTGGCGAGCTGGGTGGGCGGTGCGCTGGAGCGGGGTGACTACGGCGGAGACAAGCTCGATCTAGCAGAGCGCTGCTCATGGGGAGAAGAAAGCAATAGGGATGGAGTTACTGTTTATATATGAATCTCGATGCAATCCTAGCTGTCCGAAGAATTGATTGATGGATTAGAATTTTTTTAGGCAATTGATCAATAGTAAGTCCTTTAGTTTGGACCTTTTTAACTCCTCCAGTCATAAATATTTAAAGTTTATGATAAGATTTAGTTAATATTTTTTCACTTTAACAACTAATTTTACAAAAAAAGTTTATAATTAAATATAATAATCTTACAATATTAGAGTGCCAATATTGGAAAAATAGCAAGGACCATAAGGTCGAGATGGCACCTTGTGAACGGCGTTGTACATTGTGAAGCTAGGCCACAATGTATTAAATGCTAAAGTTGGCCGTAAGCTAAGCTTGTGGCTCAGCCACAAAGTGATAAAATAGCTGTGCACGAAACCAGTTGATTTACCACGCTCGGGGGAGAAAGAAATCGAGAAGAGAGAGGATCACAGGGGGGACTGTTGGGGAGAGTAGGATTTTTTTAATGAGCGTGAGGCCCATCTTTAACACCAACTCATGCCTCAAGCATTATGTCCAATAGCCATAGTGATGGTGGCACCTACCTTAATACCTCCCAGGGTCACAAGCATTACGGATGCCCTTATGACACTAATATCTTTCAAGTTAAATCTATAGATATTATTTCTGTAAACTAAGTATTTGAGAAGTTATTAATAATCAAAGTTTTAAAATTTAATCAAATCTTGTCCTAAATACTAAATATTTATAACCGAACAAAGTACTTTTTTCACTTTATAGTTTACTAGAAATGTGCCTATGCGTTGCAATGGGAGAACGTCGAAATTCATGAATATTCCTATAGAAATATTTGTTGTTTGTATGAGCGTCAAAAAACGCGACAGAAATATTTAGAAAAATAGAAAGAGAAGAAATCCAATTTTCAAATTACAAGGGGCAGCATTTGTTCTGCTCGGGCTACTGTTCCTACAGAATTTTCAAATTTGTGAAAGAGGTGAATTGTATGGCTTGGGGCAGTAGCCCCATCCAATTGTCTAGGTGGGGCATGGCTGGCTGAGGAGCCAGGTGGTGGGGGCGATGGGTACATGTAACATCCTAAATTTATCCCCATATAAAAATAATTGCGAAAAAGGAATTTTAGAAATCTAATTAAAAAGCCCCAAGGAGTGAAAATTATAAAAAAGAAAAAATCTATAGCAAAATATGTAACATACCTAGAACATATATATACCGGAAATAAATTGTGGATAGTCATGGAAAAACTAATATAAAGTGCTAAGGCCTTGTTTCAAAACCTTTACCCATATATATGTGTACATCCATATGAAGACCCATATTTTACTCTCTTTTGGAGAAAAACTAGTGATCATATTGTCAATTCAAATTTATAAGGAAACTTTCTGGAGAAATAAAAATCTGAGAAAATTATCCTGGAAACTACACCATCTCAGCCAACCACTGTAATTTTCACTGGATTTTATCAAATACATAAACGTCTCGAATAAATACCTTCACCTCAGCAAAATCTGGAAATTGTTATCTGCAGACAGCTTACTTGGCATTTTTGCCAGAACTAATCCATCACACACCTTCTCACCAAAACCTACCAGAACCTGGGTTAGATTGTGAAATAATTACAGTAAAAATTTCAGTACAATCTTCACAAAAATCGCACATAAAATAATAGGACAAAACCTACTGACTCAGACAGGGAAGACTAATCTTTGGCCGAACTTTGAGGAATTATCAGGAAAAATCCACCAGTCTCACAACTCTGAATTTTGGTACAGAACTAGTCATTATCACTCACTGCCCACAGTAAATTTTCCACAATTTTACCTATATTGTAGCTCAGTCAAAATGCCAGCTCAAGTGGTCTTCTCAACCACTTCATTAAACACACTCTCTAGAAGATGTTCTCTCTATTCTGCCACTGCCAAGTGGGTCCCGGCCATTGTGGGTCCCATCTGTCGGTCACTGGCGTTCTCCAACCCGGCCCCACCTACAGAACCTCGTTGCCACGCTCGCGGACACGCGCCAGGCCACCGGCGATGCGCTCACAGAGCGGTGCCAGCGCTCCTACCACCGTTTTCTCGGCGCAGTCGACATGAGCTCAAACTACCTCGCCATTGTACTCTCCTCACCACTCTCTCTTACTCCTCCACGGAAAGCCCGAGGCGAAAACCACGGCAACACCGAGAAATGCCACCTTCTTTCCCGGCGCCGGCAAGAAACCGACCGCCGCCATTCTTCTCGGGTGAGCTTCGCCGCATCTGAGCCACGGGAACATGACCACCCTTGCATCCCTGATCCATTTTTTCCCCTCAACTCCTCCTGTCTCATAGGTTAAAGATGCCGCAGTGTGCACTCGGCTCCGGCGACCGCCGCCGTGGCATGCACGCGTTCTCCCTGACCGAAGCAAGATTGGAGCTGAATCTTAGCCAGCAGCATCGCCAGCCTAGGACGAGCTCAAGAACTGAGCACTAGAAGCAGCCGAGTCCCGAGACTGTAGAACCACGTCTTCTTCCTCTCCGCCGGCCACCGTGCCCCCTTCTTGCTCTCTCTGACCACGGTGAGTTACATCTCGATTCCTCGCGCATGAAGCTACTGCAGGGTATCATTGAGCTAACGCCGACGGCATTTCTCTAGATTGTAGCCCAGATCCGGCCGTCGACGATCAACCGAAGTACTCTGCCGCCGTGAGACCTCTTCCGACGCGCTCGCTGCCGTTCCAGCAGCACCGAGTAATCCAACACCTTCGGTGAGCCTCTTAGGTCCCTCAGACATCGCATGCATGCATCCATTTGGCCCGTGAAATGCAATCCATATGCATGCCGAGTGAGTTCACCGCCTTCGCCGTCGTCGCCGTCGGTTCCGACCACTCCAGACAGTGAGACTACCACCGATAGTCGCGCAAAATCTTGTAGAGTATTTCTCCTTTTGGCAACTCGGCGAGATCAACCGCCGTTCGCCGTCGTCGTCACCGCAAAGCTCGTTGGAGACGTTTGCCGCCGTGAGCTCTGTCCCGAGCAACTGACAAGCGGGTCCCACCGTATTAGCGCGTGAGAGCACTGTCAACAGAGATTTAAATCGCATGAGGTTCTATTTGTAAAAGATCAGTCACTGACGAGTGGGCCCTGGGCCTAAAAATAATAATAATAAAACATAAGGGCTCTTGATGGAAAAATCCATCTCACACGTGCCGGAGGACTGCGGGTTGATTGTCGGGAACTCCAGGGACCTCGACACAAAATGTATTACACTGACCAGTGGGCCCACGTATTATAAAATCCGAGAAACATTAAGAAAAGTATAAATCCATTAAATTGTTCCACTGAAAATTAGGCAAACTTCTTAAATCCATATCAAATTCATTGTAACTCCAAATTGGGTGAAACCAGTTTTGTTGGTTTTGTAAGTTTATCCTCTAAAATCTGGTAAAATGAAAAGTAGCACTTTCTGTACAGAAAATTTACCTAAAAATTTATGAGAGTAAAAATGGGACTTTTAACTAGGAAATTCATAAGAAATTCATTATAACTCAGAAAAATGTCAAACCAATTTTGTAATTCTTATAAAAATGTATACTTTCCACTTATGAACTCAGCTTGCACAGAATTAGGCCACACATAATCAGTACATTTTATTTTTCCAAAAGAACGCATAAAAATCATAAAAATCATATCTCACAAATGGTAAATGCAAAAATAAAAAATAACTTCACCAGAGAGTATATAAAACCAGTACCAAGTCACTGCACAAAAATCATGTATGTTAGAGCATTTTGCATTATTTATCGGTTTTGCATTAACTTTAAAATTTAAAACTAGAAGAAGAGCCTTTGGAGTTCGAGGAGGTAGAATATTTTGAAGAACCTGAAGTAGACCTGAACCAAGGCAAGAATCCCACTACCTTTGAACACATTGCTCCTAAATTTTGGGATTATAAATGATTTTATTTCAACTTGCATCGTTATTTGGCTATGCAAATTATATAGATGGTGGGCAAAGGTAGTTAATCCCATTCCCTGCATAACCAACCTTGAAATGTTGATGACTTGCTACTTGTAACCCTAGGATGGGTAGAAGTACTTATTGAGTGCTTGCTATAAGGTATACATTGGTATATATGCTTAGACATGCATAGCTACTTACAAAATATATCATGGCTATCTAATTATGTTTCAAATGGGAATTTACTTACTTCTGATCAGAGATGAATATCCGTGATATTTGTGAACTAAAACTGAAGCAAAACCGTTTTAAGACTTGGGCAAGCAAGTGGTACACATATGTGATAGTTGTGTACCGATAGGGGGAGTGTGTTGCCTGGGTTGCTTAAGGACCGAACTCAGTGTCATATTCTCATGTTAAACAGTACAACCACATGTGCTAGTTATGGGATAGCCATAGTAGATTAAGTTACTTAATGTTTAGCCTTGCATTTTGGTAGGCTGAGTAGTAAGGGCAGTGCCTACGAATGTACTGTAGGCCTGTTCAGAGGAGCTACCTATGTGAACCATGAGGGACTGTGATCAGCTCATGGCATAGGCGTCTAAGCGTGTCCAATACAACGTTGTGTGCCTCGTGGGGAGTCAGAAAGGCTGCCGCCACGGCGCTGGGTTTAAGGCGTGGGCCCGCCACCCACGGCACTGGGGTAGCGCCCCGGTGTGGAGTAACACATCTCGTGCTGGTGCAAGGCTAAATGTTAGGTAATGTAAAAGCTGTGTTGTGACCTCTAGACTGCACTCAACGTGAAGAGTGTGGTGGTACCGACGGGTACCAGACAAACTAGAGTGTAGCCATTTGGCTTCTATCACATCATGTGGGTAACGATGTACAAACTCTGCAGAGTCAAAACTAATCGGTTAGCCGTGCTCACGGTCATGAGCGGCATGGTTGTGTCCATTGAGTATAGATTTATGTTTCTAAAATGTTTTATGAAATGGGATGGGATGATGAGAATTTTATTGATTTATACTTGGTGATTGATGGTATGATAATGAAAAGGAGATGGCATACTAAGTTGTATTATAGTCTTGCTGCCAAGGAGGGCAGCGAAGATATTATTAATCATGAAAATGGATGCCATGATATTACTCTATCAGTTTATTATGAAATCTAATTTATGAACTTCTCTTTTAAACTATTGCGAAATAAAATTGGCTTTATGCAATAAAACTAGCCTTTCACATAGCCTTGATCTTGACTACAGCTTGCATGTATAATTAGGTTTGATTGTGGCCTTGCCAGTACCCTGTGTACTGAGTTCTATTTGTTTTTGTGAATGCTGCTATAGATCCATACACAGGTGGAGATGAGGATATGTTTGATGATTGTGGGGGTGAACAGATCAATCAGGACGGTCCTATCTAAGGGTTTACCCTTAGTCGGTTGCCTGGGGGTTTTGGGTAGCCAAGCTTCCGATGGACTAATTATTTAGCCTGTACGGCTTATGTAATTTATAGTTAATATGTATTTGTACTTGTATGTTGGTTTACTTAGCTAAATGCCCTATGTATTGGATATTGCCTGCTAGATGAACGTGTGAGACTAGAACTTTCTTGGGCTAGTCTCGCATTAGTAAGAATTTAGAAATGATGAGATGCATGGACGTTGATTCAACCGTAGACCATGTCCTCAGAAGTGTGTATCGTGTTTGGTCGCCGCCTTTGTGTGGTTTGACGGGCACACTTCGCCGTTTCGGACTGGTGAATCAACTCTCCAAACATCTCTTTATTTCTGAATTCGGTGCTTTGGACTTGTATTGTGGATGGGTAAATATTATGACAAGTCTGCGATGAGGATGGATGGTTATTGTACTTATTTGATTTTTATTCGAGATCCCATCCATCTAGATAGTTCGCGTTGTTATAGTAGTTACTCTCTATAATGCATTTCTGAGGTGCCCACAAAATAGGCTAGGAAATAATTTTATAAAATTCTTTGCTTAATCATCTATTTTCTGGAATTTTCTGGGATTTATTTGATTAAGGGAAGTATTTTTAGTGAATTAAATAAGTTTATAGCATTAAAATAAAAGAAAAAGAAGAGAAAAACCCATTTCCTGTGCTTGAGCTGAATCCAGCCCAGCACTGTTCCTTTCTTTTTCTCCCCGTGTGCGCGCATCCGGCCCTCGGCCTGCGCCGCCCTTGCCTCGCCGACCGCCGACAGGTGGGTCCCTCCTGTCGGATCCGTCTTACCCGCGGAGACTGAACTGCTCTAGAGTTCGCCGCCAAATCCGCTTCAAATTCGCTCGCATCAGTTGGGTTCGGATCAAATCAGTTGAGGGGTTTTGATCCCCAAGGTCTCCTCTCTCTTTGCCCTCAAGAATCACGGCGCAAAATCTAGAGAATCAACACCGCAACGGACTCGTGAAGCTTCGGGACTCCGATGAGAACCCTAATCCGCCGTGCCCCCAAATCCGAGCCGATCTCCCTCCTCCACCTCTATAAATAGTGCCTCCCGGCGCCCCTCTCTCTCCTTCCACCTCAACCCAAGCTACTTCGCATCGCCTGAGCCCTTGCCGTCGAAGACCCTTGGAACCTCGTCGCTGCCAAGGACCCAAGGAGCTCTGCCGCTAGAAGCTCGCCGCCGGCCTATCCCGCTGCCGTTTGCCGCCCATCTATCCACGGTGAGAATCGCCACAATCTTCTCTATTGGTTCCCGTCCTCGTCGTGCGCCACCGTGCCGCCGATCGCCGGCGACCATTGGTCCCCATGCCGCTGTCGTCGCCGCCGTCGCCCGTGCTTACTCGGCTGTCGACGTGGCTGCTGCATAGGCGCCAGCTCGGATCCGCTCAGATCTAATCTGAGCCGTTGATTGCCCGATCCAATCTCAGCCGTCGGATCTTCCCGGTTAGATCTCGGCCCTTAGATTGTTGAATCAAACCATAGCCATTGGATCTAAGTTAGATTAAATCTTAGCCCTCCGATCTAACTTAAAACATGGATAAATCTCGACTGTCCGATCCGATCCCATAAAATCCTAACCGTCGGATCGTCCGGTGAACCTCGGTAGACTCGGTCCACTATGGACCAGGCTCCTCCCTCTCGCTGCCAGTGGGCCCCACCGGTCAGCTGAGAGCTTTCTCTCTCCGATGATGTCATAATTTCTTTACCTGAATTAAATTAATTCAGTAATGATGCAATAAATTGGTTTTATTCTTTTAAAAGCTTTTAAAAGGGGTTTAAACTTCTAAAATTCATAACTAATTTATCCGAACTCCGTTTGGGGTGATTCAACTCGCAAAATTCTTTAAAAATCAAGATCTACCCATTAAAAATATAATATGACACTGTTCATGTGTGTTGATGTACTGTTATACTCATTTTTGTTTATTGCCTTTATCGCCGACGTTCAGGAAGAGTCGCAGTTTCTCGAGGAGAGTTCCGAGGCTTGTGAGGAGCAGCAAGGCAAGTCACATAGATTCCTCAGTACCTTTGAATATATTGTTCCTATGTTGAAATCTATATTTTTTCCTTCAACTCTGCATTTATTTTGGAATGTCATCGGTAAAGGAAAACCCTAATCCTTGTTTATGGCCCCTTTGACTTGATTACTGGATATTGTACCTATGGGATAAATTTGACTAGCTAGCTTTATTTATTGGTTAGCTAGATTACCTCTAGGACTCTGCTTAGCCATGCTTAGCAAATTACAGAATAACTTCTGGGCTGTAATATTAACTTCCATTAAATATTTAGTTCACATGAAATGATGATTCCATTCACGACTGTGGTCGTGCAAGGCTAATTTAATGGTTCACTGAAATATGGAGAAATGGTGGGTTGCGAGCACCAGGGTTGTGAATGTTGCTAGCGGTGATCACGACAGTTAAGGACCGGTTCGAGGACTACTTGTTGCAAAGCAACACTCGTGCTAACCACAAGCTAGAATGGGATAGCAGGAGTTTGAAGTGTGCCGAGTTCAATAGGAGGCACCAGGGCGTGTTTGTGGCTGATATAAGTCCACAAATGGCAGTGACAATAAGACCATTCTTTGGGCGTCGAGCCATCTCGCGGGAAGGTACTTGAACACCCCTACCGAAGACCGGAGGTTCGGCGGGAGGCTCTCCTATTGTGAGAGTTACATGGATAATTCTGTCACAATTCCTTTTCAAGGTACCATGGTGGTATCGAGGCACACAGTGATGTGTGTGGAGTTGTGTCTTCTGGGTAAATTGATACACCTCTGGCCAGAGTAAAACTATTCAAATAGCCGTGCCCACGGTTAAGGGCAAGCCTAGCATTGTTTTCTGTGGTTAGTCTCACATTAATTAAATTTTGATTATTAAATGATGAATCATGGTTAGCGTTGGATAATATTGATCAATTATTGATGTTTTACTACTGTTTCAAATGATTTATTAAATGCTGTTTATACAAGTTGAACCCTATTATGTCATCCTTTGTTATCCTGTGCACTTGTATATTTACTGTGTAGCTTGCGGAGTATTTCATGTACTCACCTTGCAATCAACAATCATCATTCATAGAAGTACTTCAGCGAGGAGAACTGCTTGGAGAATTAAGCGGGAGTGCCGGTAAAGCTCATGGAGTGGGTTTCGTCACACTGTCTTAGTTTGCTTACCGCTGTTAGAATTTTATCATTTTGAGAGGCACCATTCGCCTCTGTAACAAATACTTTTAATGTGTAAAAAATTACTTTGATTATCAACTATGTCATGTGTGCCTCGATTAATTCCTGGACGAGGATTTACATACAATAAAACTCTAGAATTTTGGATGGAAATTCTGAGCCTGACAAGTTGGTATCAGAGCCACCATGACCGTAGGATAAGCCCCTTGGTACCCCTAAGAGCCTTCTGAAAAAGATTTTAAAATTAGATCTATCCTCTCTCCTTTCTCTTTTAATTAGGGAAGTTAACGGTACAAAAAAATCCCTCTTTGATTTGGCTAATTCTCCCTCACAAAAATCTAAGTTCTTTTATTGAAAAAAAGGAATTTTTTGCAATTTCTTTACCTCTTCATTACTCAGTACTGTACATTCATTACTGTACTGGTTATGATTAAAAAAACCCTTATTTATGCTAAATCTTTTGCTCTTAATTTTGATGAAAACTTTACTATTTCTCCTTTTCCCTTTTATTTGAAACAAAATTTGTTCTGTTAACTTAGTCAAAATCAATAAATATTCCTTTCATGCTCAATAGATGGCAAACCGAGAACCAGTGCATCTGTTTGGAGTTGGTGAATTTGTCAAGGAGTTACGAGATATGGCCTTCGCCATAGGGTACAATCCGGCCCTTGAATACAGACAAGTCACTCACAACCCTTGTGAAGAGAAGTGCCACGTTTGCCTCACGATTTCAAGTGAACGTGAAGGAGTCCCATCCATGATTTTCGGAGCAGGAGGAAGAAATTTTGAGCATGCATATCAAGAGGTGGCTTTGGAAGCTATTGGAGAACTTCGTCACCGCTACGCCGCTCGTCTGAGGAACACTGCTTACCACTACCACCCATCCAGGACCCACAACGATGAGTACAACAGTTACCAGAACCCAGGAGTAGAGAACAGTGCAACTACTCAACGACTTGTAAGGATGTTGAGTGCCATGGACAATGCTTGGGCTAATGTGGTGATCGCAGCTCATGAACAGGAGAATGAGAACCGCACCAAGATTTGTAGGCTGTAGAACCAAGTGGACTGATTGAAGCAAGAGTTGGCCCTGGCCAAAGGAGAAGCACCCCCTGATGGAGCCAAGATCCACACCACCGCAAGGAAGAGGGTTTGTCTTCCACCTCAGATTCAGCTAGCACCAAGGACCTGTTTACTGAACGACCAGGTCCCACTCCGGGTAGTTCCACCGGTGGCTTATGCTGATGATGTAGATGAGGACTCAGAGGAGTCAGAAGCTAGCACACCTTCGGAAGGGTCAGAAGACAGTGGAGCTCGCACTCACTCTGAAGTGGAGTGGGGTGATACTCAAGAAGATGAAGAGGAATCGGAACACAACTCAGATGCTAGAAGAAGTTCTTCGCCCCATTGAGAAGCCTTAGTAGCGCCTTAGCATAAGTTACCTTAGATCGTTGTGTTAGCAGTTGTGTGCTTAGGAAATGCTTGTGTGTGGGGGGTTTAGCCAACAGTTTATGCCAGAGGGTGGTGATGTAACTGTTTGAGTTAGGAGTTGCTTGATGGTGTGAGAGTAAACTACATAAATGTTAATCACTCAGTTCAGAGCAATAAAAGTGAAAGTTTAAGTAATATGAAATCTGTCTCAAGGGCTCTTTCCCTTCTTCTCATCTTTGCTCTACAGATGGTGAACACACGTAACGGAAGCAACCAGGATGGTAATGCTGGGAACAACAATCGCGGGGGTGCACCCAACGGACCGCCGCATCAAGATGACAATCTTGTCATTGCCTAGGTTTTGGCAAACCAAACACAGCTGATGAACATGATGTTTCAACAGATGTAAAACCAGCATAATCAAGCTCAACAGCAGGCGCCTCCTCCTCCACCGCAGAACAAGCTCGTAGAGTTTTTGCGAGTGAGGTCTCCTACTTTCTCTAGCACAACTAATCCCGTGGAAGCTAGGGATTGGTTGCATGCTATTGAGAAGAAATTGGACCTTCTACAGTGCACAGACCAGGAGAAGGTCTCTTTCACGTCACACCAGCTACATGGTCCTGCATCAGAATGGTGGGATCACTTTAGAGCTAACTGAACTGATGGACAGCCTATCACTTGGGCTGAATTCGCCGCCGCTTTTAAGAAGACGCATATCCCTGCTGGAGTAGTGGCATTAAAGAAGTGTGAGTTTCGGGCACTAAAGGAAGAGAATTGGTCGGTGACCGAGTTTCTTTATGAGTTCAACCATCTTACCCGCTATGCACCGGAGGATGTTAGCACTGACGCCGACCGACAAGAGAAGTTTCTGGACGGATTGAATGATGAACTCTCAGTTCAACTACTCTCCGGTGACTACTCAGATTTCTAGAAACTGGTGGGCAAGGCTATCCGTCAGGAAGACAAACACAACCGAATGGAGCAAAGAAAGCGCAAGATGGCAAGTTTTCGGGCACAGCGATCCCTAGTCAGAGGCCACGTGTTGCGGGACCATCCCAGACCCAGCAAGGTGGATCTTCATCGGCACCTCGCCCATAGCGCCAATTCTACACCAACACCACTGGCGGCAACGCTAGAGCAAAACCGTCCTCCCCCTCGGCCAACTATGGCCCCAGCAACCAACCAGCCTGTCAAGAAGGAAGTTGGAGGGAAGCCACTGACTTGTTACAACTGTGGTGATCTAGGACATTACTCTTCTCAGTATCCAAAGCCTAAGCGCCTCAAGTCAACCACGTCAGGGCAACCTTCTAGCAATGTGATCAAGGCCAGAGTGAACCACGTCACTATAGACGAGGCTTAAACTGCCCTGGACGTCGTCCTAGGTACGTTCCTTGTTAATTCGGTTACTGCAACAGTTTTGTTTGATTCGGGTGCTACACATTCTTTTTTGTCGAGGAATTTTGCAAGAAAACATGGGTTCCAGATGGGGAAATTGGATAAGTCTATCCTGGTTAACACACTGGGAAATCAAATGCATACCACCCAGTTTAGCCCCTCTGTGACCTTAGAAATTCAGGGTATCCCTTTTCTTGCCGATTTGATTCTAATCAAATCAGAAGAGATAGATGTCATCCTAGGGATGGACTAGTTAACTCGGCACAAGGGAATTATTGATTGTACCACTAGGACAGTGACCCTAACCCCTGCCTTTGGGAGAAAAGTGATTTTTCGTGCTCTCTCCACCTCCTCTTCTCTGGTATCGCTAAACCAGGCAGCCATCGCAGAGATCCCTGTGGTACGAGATTATCCTGATGTCTTTCCTGATGATCTACCTGGAATGCCACCTAAGAGAGATATTGAGTTCAGAATAAACCTAGCCCCAGGCACCGCCCCTATCCACAAGAGACCGTATAGGATGGGAGCTAATGAGTTGGCAGAAGTGAAGAAGCAAGTTGAAGAGTTGCTTGCGAAGGGCTACATCAGACCTAGCATGTCGCCTTGGGGGAGTGCCAGTCATTTTTGTGGAAAAGAAAGATGGAACTCAACGGATGTGTGTTGATTATCGCGCACTCAATAAAGTCACTATCAAGAATAAGTACCCGCTACCTCGGATTGATGATCTGTTTGATCAGTTAGAAGGAGCCACAGTATTCTCCAAGATAGATTTTCGCTCGGGTTATCATCAGTTAAGGATTCGGGAGGAAGATATTCCCAAAACTGATTTTATCACTCGGTATGGGTTATATGAATGCACAGTTATGTTTTTCGGGTTGACTAACGCCCCTGCATTCTTCATGAACTTGATGAATAAAGTTTTCATGGAATACTTGGATAAGTTTGTAGTGGTTTTCATCGATAATATCCTTGTTTATTCCAAGACTAAGGAAGAATATGAACAGCACCTTCGTATCGTTTTGGAGACTCTTCGGCAACATCAGTTGTATGCCAAGTTTAGTAAGTGTGAGTTTTGGCTTCCAGAAGTGAAGTTTCTCGGACATATTGTCACCGCTGGAGGAATTGCAGTAGACCCAACCAATGTGGAGTTAGTGACCAAGTGGAAACAACCGCAAACGGTTTCAAAGATTCGGAGTTTCTTAGGATTGGCGGGATATTACCATCGATTCATAGAGAATTTTTCTAGAATTGCGAAGCCCATGACCCATTTACTCTAGAAAGATGTGAAATTTTCATGGACACTAGAGTGTGAATGGAGTTTTCAAGAGTTGAAGAAGAAACTTGTAACCGCACTTGTGTTGATTATGCCAGATCCCAAGAAAGGATTCCAAGTATACTGTGATGTATCTTGGCAAGGTTTGGGATGTGTACTAATGCAAGAAGGGAAGGTTGTGGCATATGCCTCACGGCAGCTACGACCTCATGAGAATAATTATCCTACTCATGATCTGGAGTTGGCAATTGTAGTGCATGCCCTGAAGATTTGGAGGCACTATCTCATTAGAAATCGCAGCGAAGTGTATACAAACCACAAAAGTTTGAAGTATATTTTTATGCAGCCAGATCTGAACCTTAGACAACGAAGATGGTTAGAGCTGATTAAGGACTACGACATCGGAATCCATTATCATCCAGGGAAAGCCAATGTGGTGGCTGATGCCCTTAGTTGGAAAAGTTACTATAACGCTATGGAAGGCCAGGGATTACCGTTGGAGTTGTGTGAAGATTTTGATTGGTTAAATCTGGGTATAGTCGGTCAAGGATTTGTAGCAGCCTTGGAAACACAACCTACATTGGTGGATCAGGTCCGTGAAGTGCAGAAAGATGACCTGGATATTTTGGAGATTAAGAAGAATATGAAGGGGAAAGCTACTGGATTCTTGGAGGATGAACAAGGTACCGTGTGGTTCGGAGAGCGAATCTGTGTACCAGACAAGGAGGAACTAAAAAAGTTGATCTTGGATGAAGCCCATGGGATGCAGTACTCCATCCATCCTGGCAGCACCAAGATGTATCAAGATCTTAAGGAGAAGTTTTGGTGGTCTAGCATGCGAAGGAAAATAGCTGAGTATGTGACTGTTTGTGATCTATGTCAGCGTGTAAAGGCTGAATATCAAAGGCCAGCAGGATTGTTACAACCCCTCAAGGTTCCTGAATGAAAGTAGGAAGAAGTAGGGATGGACTTCATCACTGGTTTACCAAGGACTGCGTCAGAATTTGATTCTATATGGGTCATGGTGGACAGACTTACAAAGGTAGCCCACTTCATACCAGTCAAGACAACTTAGTCCAATAGCAAATTGGTAGAGTTATACATGGCTCGAATTGTGTGTTTGCACGGTGTGTCACGCAAGATCGTGTGGGACAGAGGAAGTCAGTTTACCTCTAAATTTTGGCAGAGACTCCAAGAAAAGATGGGTACACGATTAAACTTCAGTACCGCTTACCACCCGCAGACGGATGGTCAGACCGAGCGGGTTAACCAGATCTTAGAAGACATATTGAGGGCTTGTGCCATAGACTTCGGTGGGAGTTGGGACAAGAGCCTGCCATACGCTGAGTTCTCTTACAACAACAGTTACCAAGCAAGCCTAAAGATGGTCCCGTTCGAGGCTCTGTATGGACGAAAGTGCCGCACACCCCTGCTTTGGGATCAGACAGGAGAATGTCAGGTATACAGGACAGATATCTTGCGAGAAGCGGAAGAAAAAGTGAAGATCATACAAGAATGACTTTGAGTAACCCAGTCTCGTCAGAAGAGCTATGCGGATAACCACAGAAGGGATCTCAGTTTTGAGGAAGGTGACTATGTGTATTTATGAGTCACGCCACTTCGGGGAGTACACCGGTTCCAGACCAAAGGTAAGTTGGCACCATGGTACGTGGGACCCTACAAGATACTGGGACGGAAAGGAGAAGTTGCTTATCAACTAGAGTTGCCTCCCACCTTGATGGGAGTATACAATGTCTTCCATGTGTCTCAGTTAAAGAAGTGTTTACGAGTACTAGCCGAAGAAGCTGATCTGGAACAGATCGAGATTCATGAAGATCTGACCTACGTCGAGAAGCCTATTCGTATTCCAGAGACCAGGGAAAGGAATACTCGGAATCGAGTGATAAGGTTTTGCAAAGTACAATGGAGTAACCACTCAAAAGAAGAAGCGACATGGGAATGCGAGGATGAATTGAAATCTGCTCACCTGCACCTCTTCGCCTGGTCTCTCGAATCTCGGGACGAGATTCTGTTTAAGGGGGATAGGTTTGTAGCACCCTAAATTTATCCCCATATAAAAATAATTGCGAAAAAAGAATTTTAGAAATCTAATTAAAAAGCGCCAAGGAGTGAAAATAATAAAAATAGAAAAATCTATAGCAAAATTGTAACATACCAAAATTTTGAATTTCAAAATTTTAACCAAAATAAGCTAAGAAAAAGCCCTCGAAAGTAAAATCTTATACTTTCTATACAAAGGAGTAAAATGAGAGGTAGATTTACTAAAGTAAATCTTAAAAAGGGGGAAATGCTAAAACTTTTATAGTTAAAATTTTTAATTTATTTAAAGACTTACCCTAGGTCACAATATACAATAATAAAAGAGTATAAAGCACAGCTCTGGAATCCATAAATCAAATTTCTAAAACCTTTTGTAGGTCAAATGGGAATGGAAGTAATTCATCCAAATGGGTATAAGAGGTTTTGACCAAATTAAAATACCTTAGGGTTGGTGCATAAAGATTTTAGGAGTTAATTTACAAGAAACAGAAAATGTAATATGACTAAATATGTATAGATAAAAGTTTGACATAAAAATATGGAGATAAATAAAGTAATTACCATTTCATGTGCAGGCTTTCTTTTGAATTGTTTTTGGATCTTAAAGTGCACTTTCATAATAGGGTGCATAAGCATTTGCATAGCCTAAGTAATTTCTAAAAATAATTCGTTTAACCTAAAATCATGGTAAAATTTTCATAAGCACTATACAACCCATTTAATCTACTATAAATTTTACATGATTTTATCACTTCAATAGCTACCCCAATAAAATCTTCCAAATCAGCAAAACTAGAAGACTAGCCAAAATAAATTGCTTAGCTCTTATTTTCACCAAATAAAAATCATAACTATTCAAGCAGTGCCTTTCAACCAAAATGTGTACCAAGCTGAACCGTACAACCAGAAATTTTGGCTTGATTTAATTCTCAAGGGAAACACATGAAATGATAAGAGCAAGGCACTGGGAATAAAAGAGATAGCAGAAAACTGTGTCACTAAGCCTATTTCATCTTTTTGCCACATTAAAAATATAAGGACTCTAGATTTGAAACTTGGCACTTTGGTAGAACATATATTCACCTACACACATAATTTTTTCCAACCCCAGAAACCTTCTACAACTCAGCAAAATTATCAGTGCAAAACAGCTGTTGGCACAACCCTCCACACTTCTAGAGGACTCCTCTCCCATTTATCACTGCCAAGTGGGACCCACTGGACTCCTGGACCCACCTGACAGTCAGAGAAACCGCCCAAGCTCGCCCACATGCCCAGGAATGCTGCCACGCCTTCTCCACGCGTCGGCACTACCCAAAGACACCATGACTGACCCTCTCAACATCAAGTTCCACCTTTTGGATTGATAATTCGCCATTAGCAACCTCTCCTCGACCTAGTCGTGTTCTCCAGAGAAAAACCAACCTTCTACCTCGGGAGAATCAGCTACATCATCGTCTTCCCCGACGCCGGCAGCTGTTCGATCCAAACCAACTCAACCCCGGTGAGCCTTGCTTGTTCTTGACCACGAGAACATCATCCCAGTCTTCTGATCGATCCATTTTTGTACACTTTACCCTAGGATTTGCCTACCGGAGTCACCGCCGTGCACGCTCTCGAGTCCAGATCGCCGCTGTCTACTCATTGAAGCCGTTCCGGCCGCCGTGGTGCATCGCCGGCTGGGCCACTGCGCCATCAGCATCACCTCAACCCCTAGACCTCGGAGCCTAAAGGAATCGGACTGCGAAGCCCTAAGTCCTAAAATCCAACTCGTCTTCCTCCTCTCCGACCAACTACCACCGCCGTCCATTTCTTTTTCTCTAGTGAGCCTTAATCCGATTCTTTGCACTGAGACCATCTCTAAGAGATCTCTAACCTATTCGGCATCTTAGCTTCGTCGCAGTACCCCGGGAGAAGGCTGATGACGTGGACCTGAAGGATTCCACTGCTGCCGGACTATGTTCACCGTCACCGTTGCTGTTCCAGCTTCGCCAGGACCAACGTAACCCTCGGTGAGCATTCTGGTACCCCTTAGACACATAAGCATGCATTGGTTTGGCTAGAAACCGACCGTAGCCTAGTCGGCCTCGCCAGCCCGAACTACCTGGCCGCTTCCGCCATCACTGTGCCCAGCTTTGGCCAGCATAGCACGTGCCACTGCCACCCATATGTTCACCTCAAACTCCTCTTCACTTTCTCTTTTGGCCGCCCGGCGAGATGTGCCACTATTCGCCATCACCGTCGCCAAGAAGCTCGCCGGCACTGCTCTGCCTTGCTCTCCTCTGTTCTGTCTCACTGGCACGCAGGACCCACCCGTTAGCACCGAGTAGCGAGCGAGGACCGAAGTAAAAAGAAATTAAAACTTGTAAGGTCGAATAGCAAAAAGCCACTCTATGACAGATGGGACCAAGGATCAAATCGTAAATACTAAAAACTACTTGGACTCTTAAAGAACACCACATCTCACACATGGCCAAGGACCACGGGTTCTATTTCTGAAAACCCCGAGGGTCTTTTTGCATATTGACTCTCTATGACATGTGGACCCGGCTGGGTTAAAATTCAGAAAAACAAATAAAAATGCCTAACAACCTTTTCTGTTCAATTGAAAATGAGTAAATTTGTAAAATCTATAACTAATTCATTTCAACTCCAAATTGGATGCAACAAAATTTGTTGGAATCACAAAATTACAAACTTTATCTCTGTAAATTAAAATATGGAAGAACTAGTACTTGAAATGCCTCAAAAATAATATATAATATAAAAGTGCATAAATATTAGCCATTTCACATTAAATTTAAATTTAGTAAATCAAGATGTGTTAAATTCACAAAGTGATGCATTTTTCTGATGTAAATCATAATTTGATAAATCTTGTGCAAAAGACATTTTTATAAATTGGAGTATAGGTGGATACCTTAATTGGCATATAAAAATGCATTAACTTCTAAAATCTATAAATAATTCATACGAGCTTCAAAAATGATGAAACCAATTTTTTTAGCTTCAAAACATCTTGCTCTATTATTTTGGAAGCAAAGTATTAATTAAGATTAGTGCATATAACACCTTTTGATTTATGCAAAAGATAAATGTTTTGCATAGGGTATAAAAGGTAAAGTAAATTCCGAAAATTATAGAAACCCTATTTAACTCTAAATGAGTTACACCCAAATGGCAATAAGTTCACAGCACATCCTTCTCTAAATATATAAAGTTATACTTCATAGAAACATAGTCCTAAAGCACAGGTATATTAAATTATATATAAAGATACCGTATAGAAGCTTAAAACTTATAAAATTAATATCTCCAAATTGGAAGTTGATAAAATAGAAACTTCTTCACCAGAACTCATCAAGGACTAGTACCAAACCACTGCGTAGGTTCCACACATTTTAAAGTAATTTGGACATTTAATATTATTTTGTAACTACACGTATTTGTGTATAAGTCTTCTAAAATTTATATCTCCGAAATGCAAAATAATAAAATAGAACTCCCTTCACTAAAAATCATCCAAAACCAATACCTACCCACTATCTAAAGTTCACACTTAGCAAAACATCTCATAGAGTGTCCCTAAAATCTATATAAGGTACAAATACCGTATTGCGTACATAGAAGATATAAAATTCATAACTCCCAAACCGTAAATAATAAAAATAGAAATTCCTTCACCTAAATTCACCTTAGATCAGTAGCAACCTACTGTATAAACCTCATGCATATTAGAGCATTTTGTATTTTTCGCTTTATTTGCTATTTATTCGGTCGTACGTTATTTTCTCTCTAGAAAACGAATTCGATATCGGTGAAGAAGTGAGATAGTTGGTATCCATGTATTCAAGAGTAAAGCAAGTGTTTCTCCCCTCCTCCTAGAACAAATTGAATCCTATGTTTTGGGGAATGAAATGTGTTGTTTGTAAAATTGCATGCGTATTTGTGAATAACGGTATTTGAATTGTGGTAAATGGTAGTTATAACCTATTAGTTGAATGATCCACCTTAAAACGTTGTACTCCTTGCTGTTTATAACCTTAGGCTTGGTTAAAGTACTTGATTTGTACTCATGGGGGCCTATGTTAAGTTAATACACTTGCTTATACTTAGCCATGCTTAGTAACATGCTAAATATTACAGTGATCACTATATACCTTTGAAAATGGGAATTTTATAACTTCTGGACAGAGGTGAAGCCTCTGGTTATTTGAGAACTAAAATGAAGAAAAACCTGATTTTAGACTTGGGCGGCAAGTGGTGTGCATATGGAGTAGTTGCACATCGATAGGGGGAGTGTTCGCTTGAGTCGATTAAGGGCTGAACTCGGTATCATATTCTCATGTTAAATAGTACAACCACATGTGCTAGTATGGATAGCCATAGTGGATTAAGTTACTTAATATTTAGCCTTGCATTTTGGTAAGCAGAGTAGTATGGGCAGTGCCTACAACGGACCGTAGGACTGTTTAGAGGAGCTACCTATATCCCATAACGGAATAAGCGTCTAAGTTTATCCAATACAACATTGTGTGTCTCGTGGGGAGCCGGGTAGGCTGCCGCCACGGTGCTGGGTTAAGGCGTGGGCCCGCCACCCACGCCATCAGGGTAGCCACTCAATGTGGAGTAGCACACCTCGTGCTGGTACAAGGCTAAATGTTAGGTAATGTAAAAGCTATGTTGTAACCCCTAGGCCGCACTCAACGTGTAGAGTATGGGATACCGATGGGTATCGACCAACCTAGGGTGTAGCCGTTATGGATTCTATCACATCATGTGGGTAACGTTGTACAAACTCTGCAGAGTCAAAACTAATTGGTTAGCCGTGCTCACGGTCATGAGCGGCATGGTTGTGTCCATTGAGTATAGATTTATGCTTTTAAATGTGTTTATGAAATTGGGATGAGAATTGGTGACTTATGAGAATTATTATGCTTATTACAATGCTTATAGTGGCTTGTTGCCGTGGAGGGCAGCAAGCAGGAAAATTATTATGTTGATCACTTCCCTACTTGTTATACATGTTTCTAATGTTTTATTAAATACCGTTGCAAATAATTGTGAACTAAAATTAGCTTTATGCAAAACTGAACCCACAAATAGCCATCTCCTTGATTTTAGAGCTCGCATGTAGAGATATAGGATTGTCCTTGCCAGTACATTATTTCGGTGATGTATTGACTCTTGCTTGTATGGTTATAATTCTTTGCTGTAGGTTGAGTGCTACGGGAATTCGTTACTTCTTCAGGATTGATTCTTTAAGGGGTCTACCCCTAGTCGGATTGCCTGTGGTATGGGTAGACAAGCTTCCGCTGAATCATATTATTCGGTCATTTGACCTATGTAACTCTAATGTAGTAAATTTAGTTTACTTACTTGTACAACCATTTATTGAATACCATTGCTAGAGATGAAAGTGTGGACTAGCAATTATCCTGGGGCTAGTCTGCATGAGTATAGGCTTAGAACAGTTGAGATACATGGAGAATAGTTCAACCGTAGACCATGTCCTCAGAGATATGTATCGTGTTTGGTTGCCACCTTCGTGTGGTTTGACGGGCATATCTCGCCGTGCGGACTAATGTAACTATTCTTCCAAATATCTCTCGTGTTCTTAGTCTGGCGTTTCGGTTATTTTGCATTATAATTGGTGGTTTGTATGACAAGGTTGTGATGAGGTTGGATGGTTATAGTTTTATTTGGCTTTCTCTTGAGATCCCATCCAACTAGATATTTCGCGTTGTTGTACCAATTACCTCTTATAGTGCAGAAAACCAGGTGCGTCACAAAAATGGGCTTGGAAATAATTTTATAAAATTCTTTGCTTAATTATCTATTTTCTGGAATTTTCTGGGATTTATTTGATTAAGGGAAGTATTTTTGGTGAATTAAATAAGTTTATAGCATTAAAATAAAAGAAAAAGAAGAGAAAAACCCCTTTCCTATGCTTGGGCCGAATCCAGCTCAGCACTATTCCTTTCTTTTTCTCCCTGCGCGCGTGTCCGGCCCACGGCCTGCGTGGCCTGCGTCGCCCTTGCCTCACAACAGGTGGGTCCCACCTATCGGATCCGTCTTTCCCGCGGAGACCGAACTGCTCCAGAGTTCGCCGCCGAATCCGCTTCAAATTCGCTCGCGTCAGTTAGGTTCGGATCAAATCAGTTGAGGGGTTTTGATCCCCAATGTCTCCTCTCTCTTTCCCCTCAAGAATCACGACACAAAATCTAGGGAATCAACACCGCAACGGACTCGTGAAGCTTCGGGACTCCGAGGAGAACCCTAATCCGCCGCGCCGCCAAATCCGAGCCGATCTCCCTCCTCTGCCGCTATAAATAGTGCCTCTCGCGCCCCTCCCTCTCGTTCCACCTCAACCCAAGCCAATTCGCATCGCCTGAGCCCTAGCACCATGAAAGCTTCGCTCCGCCGTCGCTGCCGACCTTCAGTCTAGCGCCGCCGTCGCCCTAGTCACCGCCTGCGCTCACCGTCACCTCGGTCAGCATCACCTAAGTGTGAGGGAGCTAGGCCGCCATTCCCCGGCCGCCGAAGACCCCTGGAACCTCGTCACCGTCAAGGACCCGAGGAGCTCTGCTGCTAGAAGCTCGCCGCCGGCCTCTCCCGCCGCCGTTTGCCGCCCGTCTCCCCACGGTGAGAATCGGTGGATTGCAATATGATTATAGGGCTACTCAACAGATCGCAACTCGGTGGATTGCAAAGGAACACGGGAAGGTTTATACTGGTTCAGGCCCTCGATATGAGGTAATACCCTACGTCCAGTTGTGGTGTATTCCTTTAAGGAATTATGGTGGTGGTTCTGATGAACTCGTATATCTTGCCCTCAAGGGGCGCCCCGCCTCCCCTTATATACTGGGGGACAGGGTTACAAAGTAGGAGTCCCAGCCGGACTACGGCCAAGGGATCTTCTCTTAGAGATATAACCTACCTGACTAGGACTGTATATTCCTTATCGTACAAGGCAAAGTCTACCGGGTTCTATCATATCTCTAATTACCAGGCTAGGCCTATCCTCTGTTCGAGTGGCCCATATGCTTGTCATGAGGTACCCGGGGCCCATGGCCTCTATAGCAGCCCCTGAGACTTTCATAGTTGAGTCACAGCTGATGCCGAGTGCTCATCCTCCTCGATGAAGATTGCACGAGTGCATTGCTCCCGAGTACTTTTTGTCCGAGTGCTTTTTCTTCCCAAGTCCTGCTTCATGTCAGCTGGCAGCGAGGCTATGAAGGGCTCCATGTAGAAATTTAAATAGTGTGCACTGAATAGGCGCACCTATTAGATGTAGCCCCCGACTTTGTGCTTAATTGTGAAACAATTAAACATAAAGTCAAAGATCTTTAACCTTATAGTCTTTCCCGAGTAGTATACTAATAGTATATGAGACTCTTCGGTATCATATCAACCGAAAATATTTTATAGTCTTTGCCGAATAGCGCCACTTGTATATGAGACTCTTCAGCTTTATGTCAGCTGGAAAAGGTGTTTATAGTTTTTCCCGAGTGGCGTCCCACTTGGAAGTTAGACTCCTCAGCCTCATGTCAGCTGGAAATAATTTATAGTCTTTCCCGAGTAGTGCACTACTCAAAAGTTAGACTCTTCAGCGTCATGACGGCTGGAAGAATATTTGCTCATGGCAATTGTTGGCTAAGCATGTAAGCCGAGTACCACTTTATAAATTCCAATCCAATATGTGGTCAGGTGTACTTGAGAGATACCTGCATCTCCAATTTTAATGAAGACCAGCTTGTGACCCTTATAAGGATATATCCTCAATACCTGGTGGATAATACAGATACCCGAACACATGTGTTCAGCAATTAGGCCTTCATGAAGCATATCTGATTACCTCATCGGTTCCTGTTGGTAGCACCAGCACTGTGATTTTAACACAGTCAACGAGCGGCCCACACCGAGCGTGCTACTGTAGAAACTCATATCTTAGTGGCCAAATACCGATTTTGTAAGCCCAAGCCCACGAATCGGTATAGGCTCTATAAAAGGCGGGGAGAGAGAGAAAAGATTCGCTCATCTTCTCCAATCCTCCAATCGTTTCGTCTTTCAGCCTCCGCGCCTAAATTTTGCCTCCCGCCTCACTAGGGTTCGCCATTGCTTGCTCTTCCCCATTGAAACTCGAGCGATTCCACTTTTCTTCGTCCATTTCAAGCCCCTAGTGACTTTTCCCCCAAATCTTCTCGCCCTTAACCATGCTGAGGGCTTCAGATTTCTTGGAGGCGTTAGATGAGGTTTGGCCGACTTCGGATTGCGGGCTAACCAAGCTGAAGCACCTAGAGAGGTTGTTGCGATTGCAAATCCGCGATGTCATCCATTGGCGTCTGGCTGAAGGTGAATCGGTTCCAGAGCCCCAGGACGGTGAGACTGTCGTTTTTGCCTCTTTTTTCGACCGAGGTCTTTCTCTTCCGTCTTCTGACTTTCTCCGCTAGCTTCTTGCCTTCTATGAACTCGAGTTGGTGAATCTGAATCCCAACTCGATCTTGCAAATTTCTATCTTTGTGACTCTGTGTGAGTGTTTCCTGGGTATGGAACCCCATTTGAATCTATTTAAACATCTGTTCCACATGAAACCCCAGCCCTCCAAGAGCAAGGTCTAGGTGATTGGAGGGGCTAGTATCCAGCTCAAGAGTGAGATGAAGAAGGTTTATATCAATATTCCCCTGAAGTCTTCTCTCAAAGGCTAGAATAGGGAGTGGTTTTACTATTCTGATCTTGAACCAAGCCTCCCCCTTTTATGGGTTTGCCTCCGACGGTTGTGCCCAACTGGTCATCTTTGCCCAGCTTTGAAGAAATGGGCCAAGTCTATATATTGATTGACAAGATTGACAAGCTGAAGAGCGCCGGGCTAATTGGTCCATGGGTGGCCAGACGTTTCTTGACTCGGCGTATTAGGCCGCTGAAGTTGAGGTGTCACTTCGGCTGGGACTACAAGGGTAGAGGTGATCCCAACCGGGAGTATCCCGACCTGATGGACAAGCACAAGGTGACCGACATCCTGCTGGATTACTTCGCCAGCGGGGTGGTCGAAACTGAAGACTCAGAGTGGTCTGTGGCAGCTTACAGCCTAAAGAGGCCGCGCCCAAAGGTAACTCCCTCTGATGTTAACTTGTTGTCCATGTGTGATGAATACTTCTAGATATATGCCCAGGATTGCTCCGCAATGTGTAACATATGTTTTTGAACCGCTTGCAGTCATGTGAGGAGTTCGATGAGGACTCCCAAACTTTGTCGGCCATAAAGTCAACAAAGAGGCCGAGAAGTCCTTCTGCTGCCTAGCCCGACTCCAAGAGAGCGGGGAAGAGACCTGTCGTAGACCAGGGCAAGAAGAAAATCAACAGGCCGAGTGCCGCAGCAGGGAGTTTGAAGATCAGGGACACCGCCAGCGCAGCTCCCAGGCCGTCAAGTCCCAGACCGGGACCGGCGCAGTCGGGCTCAGCAACATCGAGCCCAAGAAGAGCACCGCCGAGTACAAGATTGAGTCCAGCGCCACCAGGCTCAGCAACATCGAGCCCAAGGATGGCACCGCTGAGTACCTGAGTGCCCCAGCCGGCCGCACCAGGAACGGGGCCGACCAGGACAAAAACGCCACCACCGACTGCCGCGCCATCTAGCCCGATAGCTAGCAGTTCCCCCATGCCGACTTCGGGAGCCCCTGGATGGAGGTTTCAATTCTCCAAGAGGTACGCATCTTTGGATCTTCTGAAAATCCTATTCAGCGTAGAAGTGTCTTGATGCTTAGCTCTTTGTGCAGGAAACGCGCCGACATTGATCTTAAGGAGACCACGCCGGCTGCCCCCGTTGTCGAGCCAGCCCCAGCTGAGCCAGCACCAGTAAGCTTATCCACTGAGCCAGAGATCGTCCTAGTTGCAGAAACTGAGGTTGTCCCGACGGCAGGGCTACTGACACCGACTGACCAGGGGGCGAGTGTTGAATCTGTTGCTCCAGCCCCTGAGCCGATCCCTGAAGCCCCAGCGGTCGCCGAGTTGGGGGCCAGGACCCCATCGCCGTGTCATCGTCTTCAGAAGGGCCGGATCTCCCTAGGCTTAAGGCCCCTCCCCGCAGATTCCCGAGGACATTCCACTGGGTAACTCCTGAGGGAACTGCGAAGAGCTATGAGCATAACACCGAGGTAGTAGAAAGGGAGCGTGAAGTCCTTCTCCGCGCCGCCATCGCCGTGTCCCGGGGAGTCCAGGTATGACTTTTGCCTTGCTGAGTTCTTGACAGTCTTCCTCGCATAGGTATTCTGCCGTCCGACTCCGCTTTACTCTGTTTTGCTCCGAGCAGAAGATTGTTGACCGCTCGGAGAAGATGGAGGAGGTCCTGACCCAGCTTGTCCCCCAACTCCAGCAATTGGGCTAGCTCCAGACCTCAAAGGCCGACTTGGAGTGATCTAGCTAGGAGAAGGAGGCTTGGCTGAGGGGAGCGGTTAATCAGCTCAGGGATGAAAATTGGAGTCTAGCCAAGAAGTTTGGAAGTAAGTCTCCTGAATATGTCTTCCTGACTGAGCCCTTAGTTTATTTCTCCAGCTATGTTGTTTCCCGACTGCCCAGTTGTGTCTTGACTGTCATCTTGAGTACTTGACTATTCTGATGTACAGCCCTCGAGGCTGAGTTGAAGACCCGAACAGAGGGGTAATCCAAGCTGAAGGAGGCCGAGAGGGCCAAGGCCGAGCTTGAGAGAGAGAAGGCCGACTTGGAGAAGGCCAACGCTAAGCTCGGGAAAGAAAAGGCCGAACTGGAGAAGGCCAATGCCAAATGGGAGGCTGACTATGAAAGTAAGTCCTTCCTCTAACACTGATCTTAACCAATCCATTAGGCACTCCGTCTGCAGTTTTGCTTAACAAGTTTACTTGTGGATGAACCTGGGTAGCTGCTAGAGCCAATGCCCAAATCCAATTTCAAGCTTTTACAGAGGAGATAAAGGTTGTCAAGGAGTCATGGGAGATCCTTGCCGAGTCCGTGAAAGGGCTCCTTGATGTAATGGACCCTCACTACGTGGGAACTAGCTCCAACATGATCTCCCAGGTGCAGGCGCGCCTTAACGACGCCCTGGGTACCCTAGAGAGGTACTCGGACGAACGTGTCATTGTCGGCGTGGCCCAAACCCTGGCGATGACCAAGTCGATCTACCCCAAGGCAGATCTTGAGGCCATCGGTGAGGGATTTGCTGAGGAGACAACATCTGAGGGGGCACTGGAGCTGATAACCCAGGCGAGGCCGACTGCAGAGGTGATCACCCGAGACCTGGGTATGTAAGAACAATCCATCATGCAATCAGTGTATATAAATTTTTGTAAGGACATGTGTAAATATATGTGCAATGCCGCCAAGCTCTGACTTTTTACTTAGTTGTCATTAGTTTTACTCGACTATATAGTCTACGCCGAGTTAGTCTATATGAACTTGATAAAATCATTCATCGTAGAAAGCTGTACTCGGGCAAATATAACAAAGTCGTTGCAAAACTTCATAGCTTAAGTAAAATAGGCTCGTATATTATTGACAAAGCACATATAATACATGCAGCCCCTGACTCACTACTCGATTGGGACAAGCGGCGTAGTGAGTCAGAGAAAAACTATACACATGAGAAAGTGTAAAACTCAGGTATAGAAATGACATAGTTGTTCTATATTCCATGAGTTGCTGACGAGGGCACCGTCTTCGGTCTTCAGTCAGTAGGCGCCTGGCCATGTGACCTCGGCGATAATGAATGGCCTATCCCATATTGGGGATAGTTTATGCCTGTTTTTGGTGGTTTGTATTTTTCTCAAGACAAGATCCTCGACCAAAAAGGCGTGGCTACGGACATTGCGATTGTGGTAACGACGTAGGCCTTGAAGATACCTTGCTGACTAGATTATTGCGATGTCCCTCGCTTCCTCCAACTGATCTAGCTCGACCAATCGGGTATTGTTGGATGTGTCTTCTGAGTAAGCCCGAACTCGTGGAGAGCCAAACTCTAACTCGGTTGGTAGGATGGCCTCGGCACCATAGACCAAGAAGAAAGGGGATTGCCCTGTTGCTCGACTAACCGTGGTTCTTAGAGACCAGAGGACGGATGGGAGTTCTTGTACCCACCGGCCCGCATATGGTTGTAGTCGGTTGAATATCCTTGTCTTGATGCCTTGTAAGACCATGCTATTGGCACGCTCAACCTGCCCATTGCTCCGCGGGTGTGCCACAGAAGCATAACAGATCTTGATGCTGAAATCATCATAGAAATCTTGAAAGACGCCGCCCGTGAACTGAGTACCGTTGTCCGTTATGATGCAGTTGGGAAACCCGAATCGATATAATATACTCATGATGAAGTCCTTTGCTCTTGCCGCTGTTATGGTAGCAACGAGTTTTGCCTCGATCCACTTGATGAACTTATCCACTGCGATGAACAAGTATGTGAATCCGCCTGATGCTTTCTTGAAAGGCCCAACCATGTTAAGCCCCCATACTGTAAAGGGCCAAGAGATTGGGATTTTTTGAAGTTCTTAAGCTGGGAGATTTGTTTGTTTTGTGTAAAACTGACAACCCTCGCATGTGCGAACAATGTCTTTTGCATCTGTTACTGCTGTTGGCCAGAAAAATCCCTGCTGGTAAGCCTTTCCGACTAACGTCCTAGATACGGCATGGTTGCCACATATGCCCGAGTGGATCGATTGCAGAATCTGCTTGCCCTCCTCGGTGGTGACACAGCGCATGAGGACACCAGATGCACTTCTTCGGTACAGGTCTTCTTCGACTACTAGGAAACTTTTGCTTCTACGTTTAATTTATTCAGCTTGAATGCGATCTTCTGGGAGTTCATTGTCCAGGAGGAATTTGAGAACAGGAGTCAACCAATCTTGGGATATGATCAGTACTTCGTTTGTTGCCGGGGTAGGTTCAGCCTCCGAATGCTCTGGCACTTGTTTCTTCTTGACTGATGGCTCCATTAGTTGCTCGACAAAGATCCCAGTCGAGACCACTTCTCTCTTGGATCCCATGTTTGTCAATTCATCTGCAGCATCGTTGTATTGTCGTAGGACATGTGTTATCTCCAACCCGTCGAACTTGTTTTCCAGCTTTCTGACCTCCTGACAGTATGCCGCCATGGTGTCATCGAAGCATGTCCAGTCTTTCATGACTTGGTTCACCACGAGTTGAGAGTCTCCTCGCATAACCAGTCGGTGGATGCTGAGTGATATAGCAATGCGGAGCCCGTGGATGAGTGCCTCGTACTCGGCGACATTGTGGGAAGCCGGGAAGTGGATCTGGAGAACATACTTGAGTTTTTCGCCGGTAGGGGACATCAGTACGACACCGGCCCGGCGCCGCTGATCCTTAGAGAACCGTCGAAGTACATTGTCCAGTACTCTAGCTTCGCTGTTGATGTAGGCATCTGAACTTCTGTCCACTCGGCCACAAAGTCGACTAGAGCTTGTGATTTAATTACTGTCCGTGGTTGAAAGGTGATGTCGAACGCCATCAACTCGAGCGCCCATTTAGCGATTCGGTCAGTGGCCTCGCGGTTATGCAGGACGTCCCCGAGTGGATACGATGTGACCACCGTAACTTGATGCGATTGGAAATAGTGCACCAGCTTTCGGACAGTGATGAGTAGGCCATAAAGCAGCTTTTGGACCTGCGGATATCTTATTTTGGAGTCGGCAAGGACCTCGCTGACAAAGTAGACTAGCCATTGTATCTTATATATGTGACCCGGTTCGGATCGCTCGACCACCAACACCGTGCTGACTACCTGAGTGGTTGCCGCCAGATATAACATTAATGGCTCTTGGGACATAGGTGATGCCAACATGGGTGGTGATGTGAGAAATTTCTTGAAGTCTTCGAAGGCTTGCTGGGCTTCGGGAGTCCATTGGAAATTGTCTGCTTTCTTCAATAGCTTGAAAAAGGGCATGCCCCGTTCGCCTAGTTGGGAGATAAACCGGCTGAGTGACGCCATGCAGCTTGTCAGCTTCTAGACGTCCTTCTGGCTAGTCAGGGGTGCCATGTTCATGATTGCATTGACTTTCTCCAGGTTGGCCTCGATGCCTCGATGCGATACGATGAAGCCGAGTGGCTTGCCGGATGGCACACCGAAGGCGCACTTTTCCGGATTCAACTTCATCTTGAATCTTCGAAGATTTTGAAAGGTTTCTTCCAGGTCAGCAATGAGGTCTTCTTTGGACTTGGTCTTGATCACCACGTCGTCGACGTAGGCCTCCATGTTGTGCCCGATCTAAGTGTGTAGACACCGTTGAATTGCTCATTGATACGTTGCTCTAGCGTTTTTCAAACCGAACGGCATAGTGATGTAGCAGTATGCGCCGAACGGCGTGATGAAAGATGTCTTTAGGCAGTCCTCCTTTAGGCTGATTTGGTGGTATCCCGAGTAACAGTCGAAAAAGCTGAGAAGTTCTCACCCTGCAGTTGAATCCACTGCCTGATCGATTCTTGGTAGACCAAATGGATCCTTGAGGCACGCCTTGTTTAGATCGGTGTAGTCGACGCACATGCGCCATTTACCATTTTTCTTCCGGACCAGAACTGGGTTTGCCAGCCAGTCCGAGTGGTAGACCTCTTTGATGAACCCAGCTGCGAGGAGCTTGGTTATCTCCTACCGAATAGCATCTTTTTGGTCCGGTACGAAGCGCCGTAGCCGTTGCTTGACTGGCTTGGCGTCTATCTTGACATTGAGGGCGTGCTCGATCACCTCCCTTGGTATGCCCGGCATGTCGGACGGTTTCCATGCGAAGATATCTTTGTTGGCTTGGAGGAAAGTGACGAGCACGTCTTCCTATTTGGGGTCGAATCCGGTCTCAACTAGAGCAGTCTTGGAGGGGTCAGAAGGGTCTAGGGGGATCTTCTTCGTGTCAGAGTCCGCTAAATTCCTGACTTTGCAACTTTTTTCACTGGAACTTGGTCATCCTCGACTTCAGTTCTGACGGCTTGCCAAATGCTGTTGCGTCCGACTGCCGCCTCTTGCGATTGAGCCAACTCACAGCTCTCCTTGTCGCAGGTGAAGGCTTGCTTGACGTCGCTGCGGAGGGAGAGAACTCTGGCTGACCCGGGCATCTTGAGCACCATGTAGGTATAGTGCGGTATCGCCATGAATTTGGCGAGCGCCGGTCGTCTAAGTATCGCGTGGTACGCAGTCTCGAAGTCGGCGACCTCGAAGCAGATGTTTTCTGTGCAAAAGTTATCCCGCATGCCGAAGGTAACCGGCAAGTTTATCTACCCGAGGGGTGTTGAAGACAGGCCGGAAATTATCCCGTGGAAGGGCGCAGTACTCGGCCACAGTTCTAAACGAGGGATTTTCATCTCATCTAGGGTCTTGGCGAAGAGGATGTTGAGCGCGCTGCCTCCATCTATGAGAACCTTCTTCAGCTTGATATTTTTGACGACCGAGTCCAGGACGAGTGGGTAGCGTCCCGGGTGTGAAACCCGATTTGGGTGATCTGCGCGGTTGAATGTGATGGACATCTCTGACTAGCGCAAATACTGGGGGGCATCTGCTGTAGAGACTACGTTGACGTCGCATGCTGTTAGCTTCTGCTTTTGCTTGGACTCATACGCAGACGGCCCTCCGAAGATGTGGTTGAGCTTGGCCTGAGGGTCTTGATAATCGTCGGTTGGGCCCGAATCTGGCTTGTCCTTGTCCTTGTCGGCGCCAGATGATGAAGCCTGCTCGGAAGCAAATTTCTTGAGCATGAAGCAGTCCTTGGCCGCATGCTTACCCTTGGGGTGAAAGGGGCAAGGCCCGTTCATAACCTTCTGGTACTCGTTGTTCTTTGGGGGTCGCGACCGGGTTCGCTCCATCTTGGCCACCTTGTTGTCCGACTTCCGCTTGCGGCTGTCGGATTTGTTCTGTGATGGCTCATTGTCGGCTTTGGCCTTTTGGTCCTTCTACCGGGGCTCTTTCTTCTCGTCAAGGGCCTCGGCGACCGCATCAGCCGAGTCGGCGTATTTATTCACAATATCGAAGAGAGCCCGGACAGAGGCTGGTGGCTTCCGAGTGAACTTCGCGATAAACGGGGCATCCTTGACACCCTTGTGGAAGGCAGCGATGACGACCTCGTCCTTGATCATTGGGATCGAGTTGCGCTTCTCGGAGAACCTTTTGATGAACTCATGGAGAGACTCGCTCTTCCTCTAGTGCAGCTAATAGAGATCGTGCTCGGAAGACGGCCGCTCGTAAGTCCCCTAAAATTTGGCTATAAAGCGTTCCCGGAGTTCTCCCCAGGAGCCGATTGATCGCCTCGGGAGCCATGTTAGCCATGTCCTCGTTGAGTCGGCCAGGGCGACCGGGAGGTAGTTAGCCATGGCTTTGTGATCACCTCCGGTAGCTCGGATTGCCAGAGTATATACGGTGAGCCAGGACTCGGGGTTAGTTTTGCCGTCATATTTCTCGATTCCCGTAGGCTTGAAGCCCAACGGCCAGTCGACGTCTTGTAGCTCCTGGGTGAAGGCTGGTACGCCTTCATATTCATGAGGGCTCCGGCTCCTACCGTGACAGTTAAACCGCTCGTGGTGAAGACCGAAACGCTCGTGCTCATCCTCCAGTCGGCGGCGCTCGTCATCTTCGCGTTGGCGGAGCCGAGCATTGATGTCTTGGCGGAGATCACGTTGTAAACGAACTCGGAGGTCTTGGTTGAACCGACGATCGTTCTGGGGATGCCACCGATTGTTGTTGTTTGTGTCTCCGAGAGACGTTTGGCGTGACTCCGCGTGCGGCTGACTTGAGCCAGCCGCCCGGCGTCGTGCTAACGCTGGAGAACCCAACCAGTTGGTCGGTACAAGTGTATCGCCCGACTGCTGGTGCTGCTGACATGCGGCAGCTATAATCATAGCTTTGATCTTAGCAATAGTCGGAGTGGCCTGATGATTAGGCCCGAGCTAGACTGTGTCCAGCAGGGTTGCAACGGCCACGACGTTCTGCTGAGGCGTGACGAAGACATCGTGGTCGCCGACTCGAGTCTAGAGGATCTGTTGCTGAGCGGTTCGCCCAGCCCTGCGTAGCTCGTCGTTGCGAGCCTCGCGTAAGGCTTCCTCCTGCTGCCGCAGTCGGCGGGCCTCCTCTTCTTGCTCCTGTTGTACTCGGCGCACCTCCAGCAGAGGGGTTGATGCCATGAAGATTTCTCGGGGAAGAAGGAAACTCACCAGACTGGTGTCCGAACTGGTGTTCTAACCGTTGTCCGACTTAGAGTCGGAATCCGAGTAGTTGATAGGAGTAAGGACGACTATGACCTCCCTAGATCCAATCTGGAGCGGCTCTGAGCCATGTCCAAACTAAACCGTAGGGGATCGAGTCTGCCGCGTGGGATGTGGATCCACAGCGCTGTCGAGTCTGCACGGGAGATTGACGATCTCTCCCCTTCCTAGTCTGACCCAGGCTGGCTCGAGGCCTAGCTCGAGTCGGACGCCAAAGGAGAGAGTTGTCCTGAGACCCAGGCAAGTGGTAGATCACCGCAGCAAATCGACAAGGATGGCTGCAGCGTCTTGTGGGCCGACTGGTGTGGAGTCGGCTAGTTCCTCGGCCGGTTGGATCAGGTCTGTGTCGGCCAAGGTGAGATTGCCGATCTGGTCGGCGACAAAGTCGAGGCTTCCGAAAGTTATTGTGTCTCCAGGGGAGAATCTGCCGCCGTCGACTCCGGTTACTGGGTCCATCGAGCTTGTAGATGTAGATCTCATCGAAGCCCCTACCTAGCGCGCTAACTGTCGATGTTTTACACCGGCAATATGATTATAGGGCTACTCAACAGATCAAAACTCGGTGGATTGCAAAGGAACACTGGAAGGTTTATACTGGTTCAGGCCTTCAATATAAGGTAATACCCTACGTCCAGTTGTGGTGTATTCTTTTGAGGAATTATGGTGGTGGTTCTGATGAACTCGTATATCTTGCCCTCAGGGGGTGCCCCGCCTCCCCTTATATACTGGGGGACAGGGTTACAAAGTAGGAGTCCCAGCCGAACTACTGCCAAGGGATCTTCTCTTAGAGATATAACCTACCCGACTAGGACTGTATATTCCTTATCGTACAAGACAAAGTCTGCCAGGTTCTATCATGTCTCTAATTACCAGGCTAGGCCCATCCTCTGTCCGAATGGCCCATATGCTTGTCATGAGATACCCGGGATCCATGGCCTCCACATCGGCCCTTAGATTGTTGGATCAAACCATAGCCATTGGATCTAAGTTAGATTAAATCTTAGCCCTCCGATCTATCTTAAAACGTGGATAAATCTCGGCCGTCCGATCCGATCCCATAAAATCCTAACCGTCGGATCATCCTGTGAACCTCGGTGGACTCGGTCCACTATGGACCAGGCCCCTCCCTCTCGCTGCTAGTGGGCCCCATTGGTCAACCGAGAGCTTTCTCTCTCCGATGACGTCATAATTCCTTTACTCGAATAAAATTAATTCAGTAATGATGCAATAAATCGGTTTTATTCTTTTAAAAGCTTTTAAAAAGGGTTTAAAATTCTAAAATTCATAACTAATTCATCCGAATTTCGTTTGGGGTGATTCAACTCGCAAAATTCTTTAAAAATCAAGATCTACCCATTAAAAATATAATATGACATTGTTCATGTGTGTTGATGTATGTTTTGCTTGTTTTTATTTGTTGCCTTTAGCCACCGACGTATAGGAAGAGTCGCAATTTCTCGAGGAGAGTTCCGAGGCTTGTGAGGAGCAGCAAGACAAGTCACATAGATTCCTCAGTACCTTTGAGCATATTGTTCCTATGTTGAAAGCTATATTTTTCCCTTCAACTCTGTATTTATTTTGGAATGTCATCGGTAAAGAGAAACCCTGATCCTTGTTTATGGCCCCTTTGACTTGATTACTGGATATTGTACCTATAGGATAAATTTGACTAGCTAGCTTTATTTATTGGTTAGCTAGATTACTTTTAGGACTCTGCTTAGCCATGCTTAGCAAATTACAAAATAACTTCTGGGCTATAATATTAACTTCAATTAAATATTTAGTTCACATGAAATGATGATTCCATTCACGACTGTGGTCGTGCAAGGCTAATTTAATGGTTCACTAAAATATGGAGAAATGGTGGGTTGCGAGCACCAGGGTTGTGAATGTTGCTAGCGGTGCTCGTGAAAGTTAAGGACCGGTTCGCGGACTAGTTGTTGCAAAGCAGCACTCGTGCTAACCACAAGCTAGAATGAAATAGCAGGAGTTTGAAGTGTGCCGAGTTCAATAGGAGGCACCAGGGAGTATTTGTGGCTGATATAAGTCCACAAATGGCAGTGACAATAAGACCATACTTCGGGCGTCGGGCCGTCTCGCGAGAAGGTACTTGATCACCCCTATCAGAGACCGGAGGTTCGGCGGGAGGCTCTCCTATTGTGCGAGTTACATAGATAATTCTGTCACAATTCCTTTCCGAGGTACCGTGGTGGTATCGAGCCGCACAGTGATGTGTTGTAGAGTTGTGTCTTGTGGGTAAATTGGTACACGTCTGGCTAGAGTAAAACTATTCGAATAGCCGTGCCTATGGTTAAGGACGAGCCTAGCAATATTTTCTGTGATTAGTCTCACATTAATTAAATTTTGAGTATTAAAGGATTGAATCATGGTTTGCTCCAAGTTGGAGTGGTTGGGCCTATACCATTTGGTGAATAGTATAGCGTTGGATAATATTGATCAATTATTGATGTTTTACTACTGTCTCAAATGATTTATTAAATGTTGTTTATGCAAGTTGAGCCCTATTATACCATCATTTGTTATCCTGTATACTTGTATATTTGCTGTGTGGCTTGCGAAATATTTCATCTACTCACCTTGCAATCAACAATCATCATTCAGAGGAGTACTTCAGTGAGGAGGACTGCTTGGAGGATTAAGCGGGAGTCCCGATCAAGCTCATGGAGTGGGTTTCATCACGCTGTCTTAGTTTGCTTACCGCTGTTAGAACATTATTATTTTGAGAGGCACCATTCATCTCTGTAACAAATACTTTCGATGTGTAAACAATTACTTTGATTATCAACTATGTCATGTGTGTCTTGGTTGATTCTTGAACGAGGATTTACACACAATAAAACTCCAGAATTTTGGATGAAAATTCTGGGTGTGACAGGGCCCATCTAACCTAGGGAAGAACGAGAGTCGCTCGGCACGTGCAGCCCGTGCGTATCTCTCAGTGAGCCCAAATCTCCCTCACGCGTGACTATGAGTCCGATGTGAGGACGGAGGCGACCGACTAAAATTTTTGGCAGAAACGCTATTTGTTTTTATAATAATAGATATAAGCACCACTTTTCCTCTCATAACGTCATGTAATCATGCACCGGATGGAGTTGGGGAACGTCCAGAAGTGTTGATCGGCAATAATTAATCCATCGCGGATTATTTTTTTACGCACTTCCAAAATATAATTTCTCAAAAAAAACTTAGTGGAAAAACTTTCTTGTACGGTATTGTTTAGACCCCTTGTTCTAAGCCATCTGTTAAGTTTATTTTATAAAATATTAATTTATGGTGTTAATCAAGTAGATCATCACTTTTTCATCACTTTAGAACGTCCCTTAATACTAAGCCGTTTATGTTGCACTGGCTATTATTATTAATATTATAAATATTAAAAATCTTAACATGTTAAATACACTGGATATTTTTGTGGATTAAGGTTGTGTTTGATAATGCATATTAGGATGAGCCACTTCCTCGTACTCTATGAGCACGCTTTCTAAACTGCTAAACGATGTATTTTTTTGTAAAAACTTTCTATATAAAAGTTATTAAAAAATTAAATAAATTCTTTTTCTAGTTTGTAATAGCTAATACTTAACTAATCATACGCTAGTGATCAGTCTTGTTTTGTATATCACAACTAGCTCAGCTTAAACAGCCGAAACGAGTGAAGCCTAAGATAGTTTATGGATAATACTAACTTTGGTATCAAAGCTTATGATCCTCGCTTTGCTTCTATCGAAGGTTCGCGACATGCTCTGATCACAACATTATCTTGGTTTTGAGCCATAGGTCGTTGCAATCTAGGGTGAGAGAGAAGAGATTGATCGATGGAGAGTTAATGTCTTATATGGCGAGATCTGTGGCTTGAGCTGTTGCCAAACGCGTCAGCATAGGGATTTTGTACCCATTAAGCAAAGATCAGTTATAATTGTATAGCGGTAACCAAAAATATATCTTGAAGAGACCTAAAGCACTTATGGTGTCATTATTAATGTACAAGCCAAAACTATGAAAATCTAGAAATATACATAACCCGTTAAGGTGGGATATGATTGTATCACGGTGTCTAAGGGCGCGATCTAATAGATCGTTGTATCGAGCCATTGGATTATAATTTCTTATTCTTTATCCTAAAATATAGCTATAAACTTTTGGTGCGCTTCGCAGCGCCCTAGCGTTAGTTTTGGACAATGTAAAATTGGAACTTATATGAGTAAACGTGAGAGCATCTAAAGCAGAGAAAACGTTATAGGAACCAGCGTGTTTCTGGAGGTGTTTTAAGGGTTGTCCGTATGAAAAACTTCTCATCAGGAACATGCAAGTAGGCAAAAGGCAAACATATATTTGGCATGTTTCATGGCACACTATCTATAACGAAGCACAAAGGGTCAATTGATCGGCACAAAGGCATTAACCGAATAGGCTTTCCTAAAACATCTCCAATAAACAAAATTCTTTCTGGATTAGGCAGCAGAAAGGGTCAATTGATCAGCCAAGATATTCTTCAAAGAAGAATACCAGGCAAGTAAAACCTTTTTGTTACTTACAAACAGTTGCTGAAGCCATCTGTAATGAACTAAATCGTTTCTGGGTTTGGCAACAAAACATTCGATTGATCGGCTAGGATAATCTTCAATGAAAAATACCCATCAAGCAAGACCCTCATTACCACTCAAAAGTCACAAGTGATACATGTATTGAAATATAATGTAAGAACTAACCGAAGGTGTCCTACAGAGTATGTGGCATCGGTTCATACTTCATAGTCCTTAAAATTTATTCCAAACAAAAATTGAACTGTCACATATGAATTGCACTGTTGAGCTGAGTAGCTGACAAATAGTATTGGAAATCTGCAATGTATGAACAACAGAAATCTAGACAAAATCTGACAGTATGCACACAAAATCTGACAGTCCTGCTATGTGCTAACAATGCCTATTTCAAAATAACACAATCCAAATATCTTATATAGGACATGTTGCCCTCCAATGCGATCAGTAGTTTCAGATTTTCTGGATAATACATGATGTAACCTGAGAGTAGCAATGCATCAAACTGATCGTCGTCCTTTTTTACTTACTATTACCATTGTTACATTATCAGCCAAACAGCCTGGTTTGTCAATCGAATAAAAGAGTGTTCACACATGAAACGAACAAATAATTGAGACAAAAAGGTCTAGGTCTATGGAAATACAAATGGTTCAGGAAGTACTACATATCAAATAAATTAACATTCAGATCTGTAGGATTTTAAGAGAGCATTTTCTTTTAAAAACTCTCTATCCAAATCTGGATGATGATAATTTGATAATGTCAGAGAAGGAAGAAGGGCAATGGACAACTGCACATGTGAACCGTAGAACATTCGTTAACAAAATTATGCATGCAGTGATACCAAGTTACCAACAATGATATGTTTGCAGTTCGACCTAAAAAAATACAACCATTATAGCCATAGTTTTATCACCATGTAAAGAGCAAATCTGGAGGCAATTTTCAGGCTTGCTCTGCCGCTGCAATACACCTTGTTGGCCTATCGACCAGCAATGGCTTGCAGACGGCGCCGAGAACTTCACGGTCACCACCTCCAATCTGGACGGGAAAAACTTGGGCTCGACCAAATCTGGCAGCGTGCGGCACCGCTGGCTCACACGCCATGCCGCACGCTACGCCATGAGGAGCGAGGAAAAGCGAGAGAAAAGAGCATGAGATGGGAGGATTGGGTTGACAGGCCACTGCATCGAGCCCCCCCCAGTCGACGCTGTCGGATCAACGTCCTTATCGTCGATCTCGAGTACCGCTCCGCCAAATCGAGCGGGGCATCACCAGATTTACCGCCTCTCCATCAAGACCGAGCACCACGCTCAGACCGTAGCATGTTCTTTGGGAGAAGGGGCGGTACAAGGGCACGAGGGAAAGAAAGTAATGGGGTGAACGGGGAGGACAGGATGGTGACATGAGGAGGCTCGCGAACCTTGAGCAGGGGGAGGGAGGCGGCACAGCTAGGAAGCCGAAGAGCACGAACGAACGGGAGCTCTCTGCATTGTCAAAGAACACTGCGTCAACCACCAAACTGCATTCATGGCAAGCAGGAAGAGGACGGTGGCGTACCTGCTACGGGTAAGATGTTTCCTAGGCGTAGGCGAGGGCGCAATCAGAGCCGGCACCCCTGGAAGAAGCACGCGACGATTGAGAACCGGCAGAAAACGCTGCATGGTTGCCGAGCGCGCATTTACCTGGACATCTCCATGGGCGGCACCAGAGGAAAGCTGGGTTGGAGTCTAGCACACGGCAAAAGAACAGGGGAGAAGAGGCAGGCGTTCGGCGGCACTGATGAAGGCGCAGTGTCCAATCGCAGGGTGCACGCCATTACGGGGAAACGTAGTGATATCCAAACGAGCCGTGTCCTATCAGGCCGATCAGACATGGTGCTATAATAGTCGTGCTTGGACCAATCTGATACGGATGGTCGTGGGCTGTATCGGTATGGCCCGTTTAGCCGTATCGTATTTGGGCCAACGTCTCAACCCGTGGGCCAGTCCGACATGACACTGCTGCCCACCAGGCCGACACGAGTATGGCTAAGCACGGACATGGTCCGGTCGACCCATCCTTTTTTTATTTTTTTTCTTATTTTTTTCTAATTTTTTCACTATTTTTTCTATTTTTCCTTCAGTTTTTTATTTTTCGCATGTGCTAATGGGCCGACAGCCAGCCCACATATCGATTTGGACCAGTGTCGGCACGACACGGCCTGTCATCTTTATGGTCCATGCCTAGATCAAGATCTCGACACGTGGACCAACACGACACGATCCGCTAAAGGAGCCGTACCTTAACAGACCGTACCGTAACGGATCATATCGAATCGTGCCTTGGACAGTGTCGGTCCGGAAGGCCCGTTTGGCCCCTATAGGAAACGTGGTGCCGTTGTCGAGCGCCCACTGGGTGAGCAGTACGCACGGGCAGCTGTACACACGCATGATCCTGGTGCACAAAGGACCTGCTGCTTTTGTCCACGTAACCACATAGGCGACGAGGGGGAGGAAATTCGTCTCTCCGCAGCAACGGGCGAATCTTTTCACAGTGCGTTATCCACCCACCGTGCAAAACACATGTCCCCATAGAGCTTTATCGCTCTGGCAATGCCGCCAAGCAATTCAAGAATCCGATCGTGTCATCTTCCAGCTCAAGCTTCTAATCATCCGCAGCCATCGCCGCGGTGGCCTTGGCAGCACCGGACTCAATGTTGTCGTCGTCGTCGCCGCTGCGCATCTCGTGCAGCTCCTTGATGGGGTTCATGCTCTGGCCGTCGGTGATGGCGATGGCGATGTCGTTGGGGAAGAGATTGCGGAGCACGAAGGCGTGCACCATGGTGGTGGCGAAGAGACCCGTGACGGTGAGCGTGGCCACGACGGAGAGCGCGACGCAGAGCGCCTTGGTGAAGGCGTTGTCCACCTCCGTCGAGTAGCGGATGGAGGCGATGGCGGCGCCGGTCATCGGGAACGTGTACGCCCACCACGCCAGCGAGAACCTGAACCCGCGGAAGAAGTTGATCCGCACGGCGAGCGACGCGTAGAGGAACATGGCGATGAAGTAGGCGAGCCTTGACCCGAGCCCGAACTCGCCTGTGATCCTGGCCCACGCCATGGACGCCACGCTCGGCGCCGCCACGAACAGGAAGAACACCGGGTGCAGCTCCTTGGGCAGCGTCTCGTTCGTCGGCAGCCGCTGGTACAGCGTCACGAACAGCACGCTGTAGTGCGCGAGCCCGACGGCGAAGAAGAAGACCGGCCCCTCCCTGAGCCCCATCGACGCGCCCAGCAGCGCACCGACGAAGTTGCCGACGACGGACAGGTGGTTTGACGGGTTCGCCACTTTGGACAGCCGCCTCTGCCCGCCGGACATCCACTGCCCGTAGATCTTAAGCTCCAGGCACAGCACGGGCGCCATGAGCGCGTACCAGAGCCACGGCGGCAGCGTCGTCGCGACGGAGGCCGGCACGCCGATGACCAAGAACAGACAAGCGATCCACGGCGCGAAGAAGAAGTTGACCCTGATGGGGTGGTAGTACTCGCGGCGGACAGCCTCGAAGAAGAACACCACCTTGGCGCCGTAGATGGCCGAGACGACGCACATGAGCGCCACGGAGACGCACCACAGCACCAGGTTGACCTTGATGGTCACGTGCAGGAACGTCGTCGGCGCCGACGTCGCGATCGTCTTCCACAGGATCGCCTGGCTGCCCATGCCGAGGCAGATACCGAACGCCGACACCGGGAACCGGAGCAAGAACGGCCATGTCTTGTCCGACGGCAGTACCAGCTCCTCCTCTGACTGCACCCATGGAGGATTCGCATGACGTCAACGTGACAACAATGCAGGATAAGATCGATGCAGAGATGAACTGAAGAATTACCTTGAGCTGGTCCAGTTCGGGGCCTTCTAGTGCGGCGAAGAAGCGATCAACCTTGGGCAAGGAGGAGGTGCGGTGGCTGGCGATGGCGTCGCCGCCGTCTTTCTCGGCAGGGGCCTCCGGCCCGACGCCGGTAAGGTGGGTGAGCTGCCGCTGGAGCTTACCGGACCACGTCTTGAACGAGTCGTAGCGCTTGTCCCGGCTCATGGCGCGGCCGCCGCCACCGCCGCGCGTCACGGTGCGCGAGGGCTGCCCACAGGGGATCGGCTGCGACCGGAACATCATCCTCTCCGGCTGCACGAACCGCACGCCATTGCCTCCCTTGTCCCGCGACTCCGGCGAGTGCTGCGGCTCCCGCGCCGTGTTCGCCATGGCCTGCCTCCGGAGGTCGATGTCCGAGTCGCTGCCGGCGCCGCCGCCACCCACGGGAATCGGTGCGCTGAAGCCGCTCGGCGACGCCGGCAGGCTGACGGACACGGGCTGCACCGAACGGAAGACCGGCGGCTGAAACGGCGATTCCAGCGGCGGGACCACCACCTCGCCGCCGCGCCGCGGCACGCGGTCCAGCGGCGGCACCTGCATTTGCAAAGGAACAAACAGTCAGCGACCTCCATGTCCATGTCTTGATCACCATGGCAGAGCAGACCAACGCATGATGACTCACCCGTGGGCGCGTCGGCGTGTTGGGGTGCAGCAGAGGACGCGGGCTAGGATGGGGCCGGGGGCTCGGGGCCATGACGTCGAAGCCGGCGAGGTTGGAGACCTCAACGTCGGCGAGAAGCGACGGCACCTCGCCGCCGGGCTCGCTGCTGCCGTTGGCCTCCATTGCTCACTCGCTACCTGAACACGACACACCACACACCTGCAACAGTGTGAGAACTGAGAACTGACAAGTGGACAACTTTATACGAAAAAAATGCCAACAATATTTTTTCCATGCAAAGTTGCAAACAAGAAAAAAAAACAATTTTTTTCAGAGAAAATAAACATAACATCAAATTATCCGGGATCTTACCAGCTAGTGTCTTGATAACTCTGGACCGTACAGATTTTGATGACAACTCAGATCAATATATTTTGGCTGGAAAAGTCCAATTTACGAAGCGTTTCAGCCTAGAACGGTAGAGATTCTGGACATTTATTTGGGCTGTTGAGGCAAGTAAGAAATCATCTGCACATTTATGACAATCATTCTGACGAAGAGAGACGAGGCATCCTAGAACGGCAGTGGCGAATCGAAGAAGAGAGGCAGATCATGTGTAATCGATCAGCTGTGTGGCCTTTTAAATGGCAAAAGGCACGGCAAAATGATGATTGGCTGACTAGTACCAAGTACCCAGTGGTGTTGGGGTTTGCATTAGGAAGTCAGGAGAAGCTCTACAGTCATACAGTGGGAGCTCAGCTCATATCTCATCCTACTGCTCGTGAAGACGCGCACCTACCACTCGTCTTCGTCTCTTTCAATATGTTTTAAGGTAGTGCAGATTTATACTTATTTTATTTTAAAATATAAATATTTTTAAGCTGTTTAGGAAATACTAAGGTTGTCTTTAAGATAGTTTTTCTTTAGATTACTGATGCGGATTATTTTTTTATTAACACGATAAATTAATATTTTAAAAAATAAATTATACGAATAGTTTAGAATAGGTGGTCTAATCAACACAGTAGAAGAAAGTTTTTTAAGAAATCGTATTTTTGAGACATGTAGCAAATGATCTGTTTTAGAAATCTAAAGAAAAGTAGAAAAGAACATAAACTAAAATTAAGGAAAAAATTTCTCTTTCAATCACCTCAATGGTCAAATTTCAAATTTTGAATTGGATTCCTTCGAGCACCTAAGTGGCTGAAAATGTATGGATTTTTGTGTAATGAAATCAGTGCCCTAGAAATATTTATATTATAATATAAATTTTGAATACTAAAAATACTTATATTTTCGAGATTACATGTATTATGTTGTAATTATAAGAAGGATGTGTCATCATACTGCCTTAAGAGTTGAGATGCCTCTATCTGCTATAAGTTGTATAACCAACTCTTCTACTTCTCTACGAAACAAGCCGTCAAGTGCTAACTGCCGGCCTAATATTGCAAGCTCTGGTTTGTTCACGGCAAGGTGGTATACGAGAGTTCAAGTTCTAAGAGTATCTTCAACGGGATAGGCATAGCGAACCCAAAACTAAAATACGTGTTTTAGGTTACTGTAGTAGAAAAAAAACACGGTCCAACAGAGTACTCATACAAAGCACCCATTTTCGGTCTCAGGCGAGGTGGAACCCAAATATAAGCGTCCTCTCTCCTCGACCGAAACGATTGGCGCACAACGGTTTCGCAGGAGGTGGAGAGAGAAGAGGAAAGTGCACCTGATGATAGGAAAGCGCCCTCGCAATAGACCGCACGAATCAGATGACCTGTCAAGGAGCAGAATGCGGTTAGGTATGGAAAGTTCTAGAATCGGCGCATACCTAGAGAAAAGAAGAGTACGCCCCCCGCAAGAAGCGATTGCGAGTGGGAGTGGATCATATAGCAGCAACCAGGCCCGCCATCGAGCCAACCCGCAGTCCCCGCAGCCGGTATATCTCGCACGATACCCTCCATTTCCCGCGTGAAAATTTCATCGTGCGCCCGCAAAGGAAACTGTCCGCGTGTGGGGTTTTCTTTTGCGTTTGCTATTAGAGAAGGCGAGAAATAGGTGCGTGACACTTTTACTGTAGCACGACGCATATCATTCAATGGGTCTCGTGTTTGGATCGTATTGTTGGAGATAGTCTAATGCTGGCATACTAATTTTAGAACACATCCTACATGACTTAGATAGTGCCTCCGACTAGGTTTAATTAAACATATACAAAGTATCCAGTAAATCCAGCCACGTGTGCTTATTTGTTGTGGTACGAATGCTTACTACTATGTGCTTAAGTAATATAACTCGGCCGTACGAAGAACGTTGGATCTTCCCCCAAATTCATTCACTTAGCTACTAGCTATACCTTTTCCTATCCAGATGAAAAAAAAATGAAGTGATAACGAGACCAACAATAGGTGACATGCAGGAGATAATTAATTAATTAATTATATAAAAAATGTCATGTCCCTGTCGGACATGGCCAGGTACGTATCACACCGTGGACATGTGCAAGACAGGAGAGCCTGCAGGCGTCCTCGTCGTCGTCATTGAGATCACATTAAACAGGAGCTGATCCATCAACCGAACAAGCCAGTGTGCCTACTCATGTATACTCTCCATGGATGGATGGGTCCCTGTTTGATCCAAACTTTACACAAGAGTGACAAAACTCCCCTGGCAAGCTAGATTGAGATTTTTTTTTTTTTTGGAAATCGCTTCTGTCCGAGCATCCGGTCGGACGCTCACGAGCAGAACTCCTCCGAGGTCTTCTTACTCCCCTTCTCCTTGTCCTCCACTTCGTGAGATCCCTTTTCTCCTCCTCCTCCAGGGTCTTCCCCCTCTTCCCGCCCGCGGATGAACTTTGAGGACACGGTGGTAATGAAAAGACCGTGGTAGTACGTTGACACGCTGGTAACGAGGAGGAAGAGAAGAGGAAGTAGAGGGCTGCTGCTGTACGATGAGACGTCACCAGTACCGAGTCAATAAAAGAAGAGGCAGAGGAGGCGTGTTTTGGAAAAAATGGTAGTACTCTTTGATGGATCCAATGCTAGAGTGGAGGAAGAAAATGGATCCAGCCACCAGAGTAGAGAAGGAATGCGGATCTGGCCACCGAAGTTGAGGAAGAAAGTAGACGGTAGGCTTGCTGCAAATCATTATTTTATCTTATTGCACTTCTGTGTATTTGAGTGTTCACCCTCTTTGATCAAGATATTGCACATGATATGTATTGTGTTTTCTTCGATACTGCATATAGTAGAGTTTTAGTGTTGCATTCAACCTTTTTCAATGTTCATATGCTTAAAGTATTTTTTACCATGCGATAAAATAGTTTTAAGCAAGTGATGAAGCATTAGAAACATTTCTTGTTAAAATATTTTTTACTTCTATATACGATGAAACACCGTCCGATAGACGTCCAATCCCTAGTCTAAGTCCTTCTTTTCAGGGGTTAAAATCTGCAAACGTGGGCTTTGTGTAGGCATATTATTTTTACTGATACTATAATAAGCTTTATGTTCTCAAACTGTCTATATGAATTTTATGTTTTCAAACTATACTGTAAGAGAAAACCATATGATTTTTATGTTTTCAAACTAAACATTTAGAGAGGTTTTGATGGTTAAAGTTTAAAAAATGTAATCGAATAAAGTTAACACTGCAAATACAGAGGGAGTAGTAAAGTTTTCTTTGGAGAGGCATGACGGTGGCACCGATAGCTTAACAAAATGATAATTATTATCTTATTATATAAGAGACTTCTACGTAAATCAGGCTTAGAGGTACGTACCCTTTGGTGCGGTAAATTGTATTAGTCAGGGCGATTAAACTAATACCCGTTCCCTAATCCGCCACGCGAATATGTCCCAAGCTCCCTGCAGCTAGCCTATCAAATTAAAGCAAGCGCACGCCTTACTAATAATTGCTGCATCTCGATCAGGTCGACCACATGCATCGTTCAAGCCAGCCAGTGGCAAATTGATTATTTGCTCCAGGGCGCATCAGCCAGATTGCCACTAGTTAATTCAGTTTATGTGGTCGTCTAGATCAAGGGAAGGGGAGGACAGAACAAAGCAGATCTAACAAAGAGAGTGGCAATTCCCTTTCACAGAAAAGCATGGCAATTACACATTCAAAGGAAAGACGGCACGACAGAGGAGAGCTGCAAAGTCAATAGCTGCTATCTTCGTCTTAGTATATAAGAAATTTTAGCTATGTATCTCGATAAACTAATGGTCGGCCAGACACGCCGCTAAGCTATTGCATGAATGCATGCACGTTTTTTTGAAACTTAATCCTGAGTGGCATCCCAGGATAGAAATAGCCAGCAATGAAGCGTGGAAACATGAGGCTGTCCAGCTGGTCGACATGGGTTACCTGGGGCCGGGGCTGGTTTTGGGCAGACTTCTTTTTTTCGAACTGAGTTTTGGGCAGAGTTCAGTGCACATAATAGATCAACGTTATCATTAATGGAATTTCGGAATGAATGTTTCGGGGATTTTGCTCCGTATACATCCAGAAATTTAATTTGCGGACTCTAATAAATAAATGTTTCGAGGAGATCCAAAACCCTTGCCACAGGGGTCAATTTTGAGACACATACAAACATAAACGCATAAAAGAAATGGAAAAGAATTAACTTCATGTGTATGCATTACGTACGGAATTAGTTACCGCCGCCGGTGATGTATGTAGCAGCGACGCCGACGACGGCCTCCGGCGACGTCCGGCCGTCGTCGAGAGTGGCAGGGACGCCGGCCAGCAGCTACATAGATTGATAGATAACACGGCACAGCCTCGACAGATGAGGACCGGCGCTATATATACACACGCCTAGCTTTGAGCGGCGCCGCCAGCTGGTCACGTTTAATTTGGCTTCTAAGTTTAGCTAATGTCCAAGCTAGACTTGTCGTCACACGTTTTCATTGCGGTTAAAAGCAGGCTCGTGGCCTACTCAGTTATTGCAAACTTCTTTCATTTTAGGACCTTTTTCTGCTTACATTTCTTAAAAAATGTCGAAAATGGTTATGGTTTAAATGTATGTTTTCACGATGGGCCTATTAATATCACTTTCATTTTCACATGACTAATCAGAATCCATTATTGTTGTAGCCATGTTTTTCTAGACTACTCTTCGCACTATCTGATAGTGGTATTCCGTACATGACGAAAATCGAGAATAGCTATTCTTTTCTTCCTCCAATCTATTCATCTCCCATCACGCAAGAATGACAGATTACCAAAAGTCAAAATTATGCACAAACCAATCAAGTCAAATCAACATCAGCAAAAAATTAAGCCAGAGAAAGAGATGCGGCATGCATATCAAGTTATCAACATTGCAAATTTCAAGCAAAAGCAGGGTTCAGAAATCACTCTGCATCCAGAGGGGAGAAATTAAACTTCAGAAAGATGCACAGACGGGCTCACTGACCTAGGCTTTCTGAATCCGACGACTGATGGTGGCCGGTGGCTGCCAAAAGCTTCAGCTGATCACGCCGGCGCTGTTGACGATGAACAAACACGCGCTCACTCACGCTGCTGATGGAAATCGACGTGAAAACTGTCGAGTGTTTATATACTGGTCTGTTCATTGGGATGATTTCAGATTTCAGGGTGAGAGGAGGGATTTCACAGCCTCCTGGCAGCTGCTTCTTCACAGATGTTTCCAGGGGACAGAAAACACGCACTGATATGGGTTTTGCCTTTTGCTCTGCTTTGCTGTCCCTGTGATTTATATAGAGATCACATGATTTTTTTTTTCTTATATATACCACACAGTGATGAAATGGTAAGTAATCTTCGTAAGGAAAACAAAGTGGCAGATCCTAGGCATAATTATTTGTTTTCCGGGGAGTAGAAGTCGAGTATGCTAAATTCTATTTTCATGCAGAATAGTAGGATCTGAAAATTTTAAGTTTGCCTTTTGTTCTTATTTATTCCCTTTGTTGACATTACATATGGCTGGTATAGGATTCTGTATTGGAAATGGATAGTCAATCTGGAATATGGTAGCAAATACAGGATTGCCACAATTTGCTTGGAATCCGGTTATCTCTCGAAATATCCAGCTGGCATATCAATGTTCCAACCCATGTAATATAATAAAATCATGCTAATCTAAGTGGCACACCGTGTTAAAGGTCAAATTTTCTTGCATGTCCCTCGAAATTCGCCATATCCAAATTTTGCTTCATTGATCATTTTTTATGTACTGCACCCTCACTAGTATACCAAAGTAGGGATGAAGACAGTGGTCAAAATTTCTGACTGACCAAACATCGTTTCTGAAAAAGTGGTATCATTTTTGACCTTTTTTGATTATACCATATATAAAATTTAGTTTTTCTAATTTCTGTCAGTGTCGTATTGAAGTAGCTATTAAATAGTTAAACGGATTTGCTATTTCACTATTGATAGTTTTCCTCCCTCAAAACTTTCGATTTATGGACCGCCGGATTGCCTTGAGATTCATGCAGGAGGTGAGAAAAAATAATTTTGGGCACGTGCGTGAGGCCGAATCCACGACTTAGATGCACACGGAGCTAGCCAACTAGCCGCGTAAGTTTTTTGATTAATTCTATACGAGTTACATATAACTTACATTATAATTACAATATAGTTACAATGAGACTGTACTCTAATTATACTATAGTTACATTTGAAAGTTTTTCATCTAAAAAACTGTGGAATATTGTATAGCTACTCCCATAGTTAAATTAGTGAATTCGAAAAATTTCCGACCAACCGAAAATCGTTTTGGCATAAATGTCCTGACCCTTTCCTGCAGTTTTTATCCGTACCAAAAATCACATTGCATTGTAAAATTCCATCTTGCTTCCTATGGTCACAAATGTGGACCACGACCTGTTGTGTTGGTACTTCTCTGTTTTTTAAAGAAAAAACTCTATTGGTACTTCTTTTTGATTATATATTCTGCCACTAAAAACACATTTTATTTAAAAAAACAACTAAAAAACAAGCCCTAGGGTGTAATTTTCCTGGTTTTAAAAGTTGAGGTTAACCGATTTTATAGTTCAGTGTGAAACATAGACTTCAAGCAAAGTTCAAGGGCTAAAATGGACTTTACTCTTTTAATCATATGTAATTGTAAAAGTAATTATCAAATGTGTGGAATAGGGACTTTGCTAATACAATCTGTACAATTGGCACAAATGGTTGGTGAGCTTTAGCCCCAAATCCTACCACGGTCTTAAAATTTTGCATGGGTTTTCCCGGTTACATAGAAACCACATATAGAATAAGTTTAGGTGTTTTTTCTGAGGTGCCAAAGTTTTTTTTTTATAATGGAAGCTTTATTAAACTCAGTCAATTGCATCAAGGTGACACAATTACCTTGTGAATACTCCTGGCTTTTGTACAGTGAGGATGCACGCAGCCTAACACATATCACACTTAGAGAGTTAAAAAATAACATATTACAAGAAGTATTGAGGACCACTAATCCAAAGACTAGATCGCCATCCACCTAGGTAAAACTCTTTTTGACCACCTTCTCTAAATATTGACAAGCCGTAACTGTCAGGTCCCATGAACAAAGGTTCTAGAGAATAACTCATGTACGGAGCCAATGGATAAGTGAAAAAATAACATGCAAAGGAGAGATATAGCCTTTTTTATCAAAAACCACATCATTCCTACATAATCAAAGCGATCAACAGGCAGTAGCCGCTCCAAACAGGATATGTACTTTCATATTGTTATGAATTATCCCCAACCAGCCTCCAAACATATGCGCTATACTACACGGTGGAGGAAGTCCTAACGCTACTTGGATGATAGACTAAACAGAACGAGCGAAGCGGCACTAATAGAATAGATGTCTAATTATCTCCTCTTTGTCACAAAAACAATAATTTTTACTGCCTTGCTAGTTTCGTTTGGCTAAGTTATCTTTTGTCAATATCACTCCACGGCGTAATTATCAAACAAAAATCTTGATTTTTCAAAGGTACTTTTGGTTTCCAAAGGCGCTTATTTAAATTATGCGAATCAATCTTGCCCAAGTTTTCTAAGTGACGTGAGTTCGTTGAGAGAATTAAATTCCTAGGGCCAACTAGTTGAGGGCGAAGCTAACTAGCCCTCCTAGCTAGCACTTTTCAAATATATAACCGATATTTAGGGAGTTGAAGATTCTTTGAATCAGCTATTGAGTATCTAGCTGGTGAGAATTTGTGAAGTTTGAGAGTCTACATGAGAATTTGAACTTATTTAGAGGAGCTATTGTTTCTGGGAGTAATTACAGCCGCTAGAGATTATCCTCAGGGCCATATATGATAAACATGCTTGGAGTGTAGAACATGATATATTTTGATCAATACCAATCGAATAGCAAAGAAGCTTCTATATTTGAATGTTTAAGGCTCCACCACTTCATATCCTACGGAATTTGCATATCATCTACTTCAAAAATTTGGGTATAAGGTTTTGCTGCTTAGTACTTCTTTTCTATGCATGTGTGAGGCTACATCTCAACCAATCACAACCATATCTCATTTAATTTCTATATCTATTTTCTCATTTCAACCAATCACAACCATCGCTTATTTTATTTTAACTTTTTCTTTAATACATGTGTCTAACTGTAAAAGTCTTTATATTTTAAGTCGGAGGAAGTACTATTTACGACTCTATCATGAGGATATAGTATTTATTAATTTAGGACATGTTTAATTCTTTGGCAATTAGAAATATTTGTTACTAACGTTATTTGGTAGCAGGTTAATCATACTTATATGTGATCGAAGCAGCTATATGACTATCATTTATCTAGACATTACAGATAAGAGCCAACTAACATATTATATAACTATTTTATACAACTAACATATTATATATAATTATGATATATCAGGCCGAATATTTTTTGTCATCAAATTTGTCACATTAACTTTGGAAATTATTGGCCGCAGTATCAGAACTCCCGAAAAACTAATAAAAAATTGGATAAATTTTTAGAGCAATCTAATTAACACAATATGAGAAACGCAAGGACTACACCATCCTGGCATCTTGCGTCGTTTACTTTAGTAGTTTTTGTGTTATTCATTTGGCAATGTTCTTGTACTCTCCAGTGCACTGTGCATCATATCAGTGTGCATACTTACAAAGAGTAGTTATAGTGGAGAGAGCCCTAATTAGTTATCGTCAATGGCCATGTTCCATGTAAGGAAAGCTAGGACGGAATGGAATAAAGGGAGAAAGAAATGGCTATGTACTTCCAAATCCCAATGGGTTTTGTTGAGATGATGAGCTAGACGAATGTATAGAAATATGGACATATTGTACGAAATAAGCATGTCTATTAATTTAGTGATAAACGGGAAGCATGCCTAGTAAATGGAAAAAATAAAATTTAGTTTGGACATAACGTAGAGAATAAGCTATTGTTTGGCATGATATGAGGGAAGAAAACATTCTCGGCACATAAGCATGGTTTAGGGTGTCATCCCTACATTTTGCCAACTAAATGTGTTCTTTAAAACTAATTTCTGGGAAATAAATAAAAAACAAGGTCTCCAACAAGTACCTAAACCCACTCCCAATTTTTAGGCACACCCAATACTGACGACATCCTGAGCCAGATATCAAAAACCTCGCGGTGCTCCCAGTTCCCGTAACCGTGCACGATTTGGGAGCCTTGTATAAAAGAAACTGACCAGAAACAATTGAAGAGGATTGACCATCAATCAGGTGGCATATTTCAAAGTATTTGGAAACCAAAAATAGAGACGCTGTTGGAGGAGGGATGATTTTTGGGCCCCTTTTTTTTGGATGGCCCAATCAAGACTAATTTGGGCCACTCTTAGAGATGTTGTGACACTCGCAGTAATGGTGCCACCTTAAACCCCAAGAGCAGGTTCAATATATAATACAGCTATTGATGGCTCTAAAATTTTCCATATATATCTTCTAGAGCTTCAGTTAAAATACTATGTAGTACAACCGTAGGTTGTAGTACACGGTTTGGTTACTTTTCACTTGTGTGGATAGACAAACTCCTGCTTCTTCACCTCATCTTAGAGAGCTCGCGGTCCTGCACCACTGTTCACATGCATGGACAGGCAAATTGCAGCTGCTTTGCCTCGTCTTGTATATAATCGGCGATAATTTAGTCGTCCACTAACTCACAATCTCTCTCTCCTTCTCTCCTCTAACTTATTGCTTTTGTCATGTGTCACGCTATAGACGACTCAAATCTCTTATCGAACTTGCTATAATAGCAAGTAGGCCTACTTAACATGCTCTACAGCTGTCCACATCAACAAATATTGATCTACATGGGAGAGAGAAGAGTAAAGAGAGCATAGCTACCTCGTATACAAGCACCAACTTGCAACACAAGAAACAAGGTAGGAGTGGAGAGTATAGTACTTTTGTGTGAGGGAGAAGCAATCAATAATTAAAACTATAAAAAAAATAATTGTGCTGAGGAGTATGACAAGCTAATAAGAGTATGAGATCTTTTACGGTGTTTGTGAGATACATAGAGGTATCGAGAGGTGAAGTAACATGAAGTGTTGATCAAGAGAGGTGCAAGGTATGAAAATAAAATTATCGTAACCAATGGCAAATGGAGTAATTAACTATTAAATAGTGGCAATTTTCTCTTATATGAATTAACATGCGAGATCTAATCAGTGGTCTTTGTTGGCATGGGAAAAAAAATCAAGATCGGCTTTCTCCTCCTCCGTTATTTTTCTAATATCTCTCTTGTGCTTATTTACTTAGTTGATTATTTGTTTACGCAGTTCATGGTTCGCTTAGATTAGTGCGGATTGAGAAAGGCTTGAATCGAATGTGGGGGACCGAGATTGAGAGGAAAAAGAATGCAATTCTTGATCTTAAGGAGACAAGAGGAGATGAAGTTCTGCAACGAGAGAGTGAAAAATCTAAAAACAAAAAGAAACCATAGACGAGCTTTGGGTTCTAGATTTTAATAGGAGGAGAGGTCAAGATCTATAGGAACAAATAATGTAAATCTGAAAAAAGAATGTAATCTATGGGTTCTAGATCTAACCAGGAGGAGAGATCAAGTTCTTTGAGAATAAGCAAAGTAAACCTTGAAAAAAAACACAATCTACGGGTAAATCTCAGCAAAACGAGACGTCAAGATATTTCGAAATAAACAACATAATTCTTGAAAAAGAACATAATCTATATTTATAGTGGTACTGATTGACAGATTGATATATTTTATCGGTACCTATTAATATTACAAAGACATTTCTGCCCTTCCCCATATATTTATGTTACCATGCAAAATTATCTTTTTGTCCTTTCTACTTAAGTACCTTTTACTTGGTACCTTTGATTATGGAGCATTAGATTTGAACCAATGGACAGCTCACATTACTTGCAAACACCCTAAAGATGTCGAAGAGTATACATATCTAACTGTTGTAAGTATCATCTCTTACTATGCATTTTCGCAGCTAGCAGGTAACTCCACTATTAAATTTGCTCTTATCCATCTTATGTCTCTTAATGGTCCATCTGGATAGAATTCATTGCATCTTTCTTTAGATTTAGCAATCATTCATGCAGTTGATCATACATGTATGTACAATACTCAGCTCAACTTTCCTATTGCCAGCTGCAAGCGAGCCCGGTCTCTGCGTCATCAAGCAGTGGAATCACTGGTGTTGACGCTAAAACGTGCTGCCACAACTAAGCACCTTGTGTGCAACCAGAGACGCGTCGTCACAGGGGTAGATGCTGCCAAACGATCACCCGGAAGAGACCCCATCAGGGTGAATGCGCGCCAATTTATCCTAGGCTCGGCAGGCCTGTTAGGACGTCCTCTCATGCCATAAAGATGAGAATAGACGTGGGATGCATGAAGAAAGAAGAAAGGAAATGGAGAATATAGAGGTTAGAGATAATAGATTAATTTTGATGATTGATTGGTTGTTTTTCCAATCGGCCTTGGCCCCCCTATATTTATAGGAGGGATAGTCTTGCATTTACAGAGTCTTCTCCACGTCCTATTAGGCTTAGAGATAAACTAGGACTCGAAAAACCCCGGTCTCAAGCAAGGAAACACGAGAAATACCAAAACTGGATTTAGACTCGGGGCTGAAGGTTAGATCACCCGGACACCTGCGGTCGGACCACAATTCATTGTCCGGTCGGACTGCTCAAACACCTACAATAGGACCGGCCTTGGCATGAAGGCTATGATCTTTTCTAAATTTGGTTTGAACTTGCTATAAATCCAAACTAGTGCTAAATTTTGGTGTCAACACATGCCCCCTTCCTTTTCAGAAAACTTGTGAGCCGAAAAGTACTAAGTGCAGGGTTAACTAAGGACGATATTCACCAATACCGGCCATGGACGCCTCTAAGGCTATATGTTTAGCGGCGATGTAATGATTTTACTTGTAGAGGCAACCTCTTGTTCAGATATTATTGTGCTTTTCTTTGGTCTCCACTCTTGTTTCACCACTTTCTTGCAATGATTCTTTTGTCTTGACCAGCTATAAGATGAGCGTGGTTGATTATTCAAAATCGGTCGCTGAAGTAATGCCCATAATGGATAATAACATTGCGTATAAGTAAGCATCATCCATGTACCATTGAAACTCCATGGCCCATACCAAGGGTAAAACCATGAAGAAGAAGAAGGATAATGCCGAAGATCCATCCTTGTTTGTCTCCCACCTTGCCTGGTAGGCGATCTCAATCTCTCTGGTTGCTTGTCTTTTTTGGGACCTTCGTCTTGTCATATTGCCCCCTGAGCATTGAAATCTTCAATGTGATCTCCTCCATGCCATCGGGGTTTTTCTTCTCTTGCAACTCAATGGTGTGTATAGGAAAATGGAGCTCATCTACTTGCATTTTTATAAATGTCAACCATCCCTCATTAATGGCCAATTGAACTTGTCTACGGAATACATTGCAGTCATTGGTGGCATGAGAATAAGAATCGTGCCACTTACAATATGCTCATCACTTTAATTCATCCGGTGGCGGTATGACATGGCTTTGCAACAATTTGATTTGTTTGTTTTCTAGCAAGTAATCAAAGACCCTATCGCATTTGGCTATATCAAATGTAAATTTTGTTTCCTCGTGCTAATTTTTAGGACCAACCGGCTTAAGCATAGAGCAAACAAGTGGTTTAGAATTAGAGGTCCAAACCCATTCGGATGTACACTCGTTAATTGTCTTATCATTTAAAGATACAACTTTATCAACTATATTATCATGGGGACGATCAGACTGAACCTTTTGTGAGATCTTAGCTTCTTTGGCCTGACTTTCTTAAGCCGGAGGTTTTTTAGGTCTAGTGTCTATATCGAAGGCATTTTTGAAAGCTTAGTAATATCATTTTCAAGGTTTTTTGGTTTTGGACGTGTACCGGTCATATGATTACTAGGAACGGCCGATGTAGGAGCCGATCCCAAAAAAATTCATTGGGGGCGGTCTGACCGGCGGTGCCCTTCCGGACGGACAGGCCGCTACCTCCGGTTTGATTGGCGATGTTGCTCTATCTGACTAGCGTTCTGTGCTACAGGGATGAATCTAAGTTCTACCTTATTGAGGGGATTGTAGGTACTTTTTATCGGCCAATCTTGTTGTATACGTACTGGTGATATATTGTAAGCCAATGAAACACCATAGACATACTCGCTATTATATGAAGTAGATGCACCACCTAGCAATCGACTGTTTAGCCGATTCTCTAGTTCATTTGTATGAGCATCTAGGGTTTTCTCAAAGGTAGAACTAAAGGATGTAAACCGGTCATTTAAACTAGCAATAACAATACCATCTACTATTTGAACAAATTTGGATGTAAGAATAGGGGTATTGCTAGAACTAGTTTGTACCTTAGATGTGTCATAGACGGGCAACATGAATTCCTCTTGCTTGATAACGCATTGCCTCGTCTTCCGGTAACATGAAGTCATCTTTCGTCATAGATCTTCAATTTGAGCCTCGAACGTCTGGCTATCAGCTTCCGACAACTCTCCATATTCCGTCGTCATAATGTTGCCTTGATCAAGCACAGTGCGAGAGACCATGGTGAAGAAGTAGAATTTCGGCTATAGCAACCGAAATCATTCCCTAGTGGAGTCACCAAAAAAGTGTTGTTAACACCAAAACACGCTGCCACACTTGAGCAACTTATGTGCAACCCGCAGCGGCACCCGGAGACACGCGGCCACAGGGGTAGATGCTGCCGAATGATCACCCAGGAGGGACCCCGTTAGGGTGAACGCGCCGGTTTGTCCTTGGCTGAACAGGTCAGTTAGGATGTCTTCTAATACCATAGAGACAAGAGACAATAAGCAATTAGACGATTGGAGGTGAATAGATGTAGGATACATAAAGAAAGGAGGTAGATTTAGAATATAGAGGATATGAGTAATAGATTGATTTTGACGATGATTGCTTGTTTTTCCAATCGGCCTTGGCTCCTTATATTTATGAGATGGGCGGTCTTGCATCTGCAAGGCCTTCTCCACGTGCTATTAGGCTTAGAGATCAACTAAGACTCGAAAAACTAGCCTTAAGCAAGGAAACACGAGAAATATCAAAAGTGGATTTGGATTCAGGGTTGATGGTTGGACCACTTGAACACCTGCGGTAGGACCGGTCTTGGCGTGAATGATCTGATCTTTTCTAAATTTGGCTTCAACTTGTTATAAATCGAAACTAATGCTAAATTTAGGTGTCTAACAACTGGATAACATTTCTGCCTCCTTTTTTCCATTTCGCAAACATATATATGGACTTTGGAGGATAAACACATGCAGTTAGAACTATATCACTAATTTAATAATATACTCCCTCTAGTCAATAATATTTAATGCTGGGAGCACTGAGTTTAATACTTCTAACGTCAAATATGGTTGACCGGAGGGAGTAGTAGCCAGTACAAAATGTACATGGATTAGGTTGGCATGCAGCATCCAAAGAAAGTATGAAAAAAGAAGAATAAATTAAATTGAATCAAAACATTCTTCGATCCTAGTCCATATGCTGATTGAGCAAGTGCTTCAAATTCAAACTGTTTGCAAAAATTCAAATATGTATGAGGAATTCAACGTCAAATTGGCCAACAAAAGAAGGAACTATCAACATCAGAGATGTATTAGCACTTTCAATTTATCTGGCTCAAAATTGTTTATTGCCTAATGATTGGAAGAAAAAAGACAAAACAAATTCCACCACAAAATGTATAAAGCTCCTCCTTGTCAAGGCCAGAACGACCGCCGGCATGGGTTCTCTCTCAGAAACAAAGCGATTGCTGTAGATAGCAAAGTAGCAAACACTATCAGCTTTGTTATCTGACTTCCATTTTCAGATCTTCACCTTTTTGCGCATGTACCGCACTCGATTATTTACAAAAAAAAAAAAATTGACACAAAATGTGGCTTGTTTCCGTCACTCGTTTCACGGTCTCTTGAATTTAGCTTTAGTGGGCAGCTCGCATGCTGATTGCTCGAGGATTCCCCCACTTCCTGATCAATGTGTCATGTAGTGCCCAGTGTCCGTGAAAGAAGTTATTGCTTAGGAAAGGGAGTGAAAGCTGTTTACATACAAACATATTAATGTCATGGGTGAAATCATGGACTACAATTTCTTCCACCACAAAAGGGTAGTATCGGAGGGGATGGCAATGACAAATCCATGTGCTTCAGTGGGGGAATTCCTCTATCAAAGACTGCGTATTACTAGTCTTTTTGTTAAGTCAGCCAGAGTAGACATTGATTCCATCTTTTTTGGGTTGATCTGCCGGTCCTGTCATGTCTTAACAACTATGCCAATGGATCGGCATAGACCTATCCCTACTCATCGTGACAAAGGGACATGCTATACTTTTAATCGATCTAAACATATTCCTTTAAATTGTAATTTATTGTGTAAATTACGAGAGACCAATTATTCTCCATAAGGATCCCAACTAGAACCAGCTAGAGCTAGAAGGTGGAACAAGAGAGTATAGCATGTCCCCAATCCTTAGTAGACATGGATCCTCTGCAAAGTAGAGTCACTTGAGTCTATCCCCACAGTAAATGCAATACTACTGTACAGTGCATATTTTACCTTTTTTTTCAAAATAATATTCATCTTTTACTGCTCAAAGGTACTGTTGCATATAGTTTTGAACCCTTCGATGAATATCTAGAGCAGGTGAGCAGGGAACATCCCATTGACATTCCTCTTTGCATTAAGAAATACAAGCCCTTCGTGCACTAAGAGTTTTCACTTATTGCTTATTACCACAGCTTGCAACGGGCTCTCGCATGTCAGCTGCAAGCTTTATTAATTTGCCTCACATTTGTGGCTCCTAGTGGGCATCAAAGCAAGCACATCTGCACATGTTCCTTCTCCTTTTTCAAGATCCGATTGCAAGTCACAAAGGGAACCGTCCACACTTTCAAAAGAGGAATCCAATCGCCATAGAATTTGGGGTTCGACTTCGGTGCTTTTGGGTGATGTTGGCGGCGTTGCGTGCAGGATTTCATTTGATATAAATCACAGCACCTCTTCGTTATAAACCTCAGGCTTGAAAAGACCCAAGAATCATAGCACCATTTTTGCTTTCCGAGAGCATTGGTTGCAGCACTAGCTTCATGTCATAGTGACGTGTGTCCTTGGATGGAAAATTACAGAAACATATAATCTTCATATTTCATAGCATCCAAAGAGGTTATGTGATTTTTAACAGTATATTGTCCCTCCTTAGAGCTTCAGGAGGTTAAAACAAACAAGCAATGGACCATCAAAGAACACCAGCACAATGGTAATAAATCATGTTCAGACTTCAGACTGATTTTGTCACATAAGCAGACACAAGCGACTCTCCTTGTTCAGCATTTCCCTCAGGTACCAAAACAAGATGATGTATTTTCCCACTACAGAATGGTTGTTTCGGGCCAATCATAATTCAAATCAGGAGGACAAAAACATGATACACCGGAAATAACATCTGAGTTTGTGGATCAAAATCGTGATGTGCAAACATGAATTACTTGTTCTGATCAATTTTACAGAAGAATATAGGGAGCAAACACAGGAGATTTGGTGACGTTAGATAACAAACCTGTCCCATGTTCCCTTGAATTGCCCAAGAAATCTGATGTTCAGAGTTAAAGATCTGCGGTGCTGAGTTTACTTTGCCTTCTTAATAAGAGTTGACGTGCGGAATTCTGCGTCATCCTTAATGAAGCTCCACCAGAGATATGTGAGAGGAATGGTGCTCGCATGCCACAGCGAGTGGGCATCAGCATATCCCTTGTACGGAGGAAAGTCGTAAAGTTCGAGAAGCATAGCAAGTGCTCCGCCAAAGACAACCACCCAAAGCTTGAATCGTGATGGATGCTGGGTTACACCAGCCCAAATTGCCCACGCCAAAAGTTGAACCACAGCCATCACCACACAAACTTTCATGTTCCACCCTGAGAAAAAATTTGTCAGATAAACACACGCTGAAAAGCAAGTTTGTATACTAAGACTGAAAACACTATTACTACGTAGTATGCTAGTGACAAAATTTAATACCTTAATAAGATAATATAACCACACATAAAGTAGGCTGATAATGCTCTTGTAGGTCACAGTACAAAGGAACATGGTAAAAAGAGGATCTGGATGTTACTGAGCCTACAGCCTAGAAAAATATTTGTTCTTAAGCAGGATTATTCTTGTATGATGATGGTAAAAGCTAAAATGCTTCAATAACAGGCAAAAGGAACTTTACCATAGTCAAGCTCATAGAAGTTAAGATACAAGATGTGTGTTGTAACAAATGCCAAAATTGGGGCAGCAAACATCACCCTGGTAGCCTCATCCTTGACATTGAAAGTCCTTAACAATGAAAGGATTAAAGAATAGCCAAGCAGAGCCACAGCTGAAGAATAATCCAATTTCTCAGTCAAATCGATATCCCTACAGAATGAAGAATGGTTTATAGGTATCACAAATTACGAGTTACGATGGTATAGATACTCAAGTTCCATTACACATCTAAGGCTTTGAGCACTTCATACCTAGTATGGAATATAGAGCTCCAGAACCATGCGTTCATTGATAATATTGCATAGATATGCCATAGGCCAGTGTATTCGTAGTATGTCCTCTTAGTTTGTGGCCTAACAGGTAATTTGTAATTCACCAGCAGGAAAAATGAAAGCCAGCCAGTGAAGTGCACCAATAGGTTGACAGCAGACAGTGCAGCTGAGAGTGGTTCCTGTGAGAGGATGACAAATAGGTGAGAACTTGAGAAGTAGACATGCTGAAAATGGTAGTTTCAGTAAGGAACATGGCAGTTCAAACATACTTGGAAGACGGAAACACGAATGAAGGGCCATTTTCCATGATATTTAACAGGGCTCAGACCATGTGATTGCCGTTCGCCTTCTCTTTGCATCATGCAGTGGTAGCGGCAGTCTGTCCTACAGTTTAGATGCTTCCACTCCATGTAAAGGGGCTCCTGTGCGTACCAAGAACTTCCAACAGATGCGTCATCATTCCCTGGGGACTGGCAGTGGCTTATGATGTTCTCCCCAATAATCCCTGTAGTATGACACTCCTCCACGCAAGTTCTGAAAGTTCACAAACCGAGCTAAAATTACCAAAAACTTCTATATAGTAAATAGAAGTAACTTCAAGTAATGTATACCACAGAAAAGGGTAACATCAGAATGATAACAACCGAACAAGGATTGGCAGGTAAACAAAATTAAGCAATAAAAAATTTTCAGTTCATAAAGCCCAAAAAAATATGCTGGCCGCACTCATTGATTCATGGAATAAAATCTTTTGAAAAATTATTTTTGTCACTTTGCAAAGCCTCTTGAGAAAAAAGAAGAAAAAAGGAACAAACAGAAGATATTACTGGTCGTAGCATATGCAAAATGAAACGAACTGGACGAAAAACTATATTGAAAGCATGGAACATGAAAAATAAGAAAACTAAAAAAATGTATTTTATTTGGAAAGTTAAACATTGGAACAGATTATAGATGTCAGATTATCAGAGTCCACAACATGGAGTCCTGTCAGTCAGATAAGCCACCAGGAACATTCATTGACTGGAAGCAGTTAGTCCCTGGAGTTCCTATGTCATGCCATGGTACTAGATGAGTTGAGTTAGACGGTGTTTGAATTTGATAATTAGAGATGAGAATTTTAGGTTAGGTTCTCATGCACTACTAAAGCATCAATTTGTCTCAACTGTCACTTAATCACTTTGTGAACCTTACTCTAAGTATAGTAGGAGGCACTCCTGTTTACATGTCAAACAAGAACTCTGCTTCTAGGATTAGTTATCGGCTTACTGTTAGAGTTTGTCCTGTGAACTTCGGTTAATTTGCTGGCATGCGTTATATTTAATAAGTATCCTTCCATACGATGTATTATTGGTTATTTTTAATTCAATTTTCTGACTCCAGGCATCTCACCGCCATGTACAGCTGTGAACCCATGAAATCATGCAACAGTGCAACAAAAGGCACTGGTGATTAAAATCGTCCCTTTTAACCATATTTCACTCTGAATATGATACTAAACAAAACTGGTAATATAAATTTGGAAATTTGGGGAACATTACTGAAACAAAAGTTTTGTAATGCCTTTACATCAACTGATGACCCTGTTAGGTCAGTTTCTTTTGATTTGGTTCATTATAAATTTACATTACTTATCTGAAGACTTGCTGTACTTAATAAGCATGTTTCAAATAAGCCTACAGCTAGGAATACTGGAATAGTGCGTATCGGTTACAGTTCAAAGAACAAATGTCCACACTCCAGAGCAAGAGAGAGAAATCATAAATTCCGATCGATGCCATTAAATACCCCCTAGAACTTCTATTTCACTTCTATGCTAATATCAAACTCTTTGAAAACAACCAGTCTAGTTAAAGAGTTTGACTAGGATGGCAATGAAAATGACATCCTCGTGAAAGGGTCAAAGTTAAACAGGTTCTTCAGGAAATACCACTGATGAGCCAGTACCCACCATATTTACAGCTCAATGTGGCAACTAATACAATATATAATTGATAGCTTTATTTTGGTTCAACCAATTCAGAACTTGGAATATTCTCACAGCATGGCACCAATCAAGAACAGCGAGAGTACAAACTTCAAACATGAAGTGATGCAACTATCAGTTATGGCTCGATATAAAAATGGCTAGCTAAGAATAATTCATTCTATAAAGATTTCACTAACAGAGAAATGTGAAATATAGATATTATAGCATTAATTAAGATTTCACTGTTTTTTTGTGCGACTAGATATACAATTAACAAGCTGATCCTTTTCAGCTGACTGTGAAGAATGTAAACAGGATTCACTACAACAATGCATGCTCTGTACCACAATCATTTATGGACTGTCAAGTTCTATCATTCCGTTGCCTTTCTCGTCAGACATACCCACACAAAATAACCATATTTGATCATAACGCCCAATTTCCACTTTCAGATAAGAACAATTACACAGTATCAAATTAGCATGATTACTAGTAAGTCTTTTTTTTCCAACAAAGGATTACTAATAAGACTTAAGCATCACTTATTTTGAGAGTGGAAAAAAAAAGAGGCATTCGAGATATTTTCCAAAATAGGCAGGATAACAAACCACGCTTCTAACACGTCTTAAAATACTGGAGGACCAACAATGCTACTTGCTACTATGTCCTACTACCTGAGATTAACCTACAAGCAACAGGGTTAGCCGTCAATAACAGCCCAACTAAGCACGCATTTTCGTTGGGGGATAAACTACCGAAAATCAAGAACCTACTTATCCAGCATAGCCCCAATTCGAGTAGGATTAACTATAATTACGAATACTTGTGCAATAATCAACAAACGAACAGAGGCAGCACAAGACAAATCAAAAGGACAAGAAGTAGACATATGTGCTTCATGCCCCACTCACCTGTACTGCGGATCAACATCCCCAAGGCTGGCCTCGACGGAGCCGAGCACGAACCCGACCACGAGAAGCGCAGCCAGCCGAACCACCCAGCCGCGGCACCCAGCCATCGCAGCGGGCGCGGCCCCCTGGAATCCCAACTGAAATCAACATGATCAGACAATGCGCACGCGAGGCACGATCCAAGAACTGTAGGACAGGACAGAGACTTGGTCAACTGAGATCGATCTTACCAGAAAGCCGGATCTTCAGTCCACGACTCAGGTTTCAAGTAGAGTCGAAGAGGATGCCTCCGAGGGAACGGGGACTCGCCGGAGGCGGCGCGGAAGGAGGGGGTTTGGGCGGCGGCGTCGCGCCCGCGGCGAAGAGGGAGGGGTTTGAGCGGCGCGAGCGCGGAGGGGTATGGGCAGGTGGCGGCGCGGGCGGAGAGGGCTTCGGGAGTGGGAAGAGGAGAGGCGGCGGCTGCCGGCGGTGAGGTTTGGCGCGGGGAGGGAGGAAGAGGTGGAGGCGGCTATGGCAGCAGAAAGTGAGATCGGGATTCGGATGGGTTAATTCTGAACGTCTGATCTGATTGACTACTCTACTCTAATCTAATCACTGTTGCCGTGTTGCGTCGCTGTATTATAGGAGTAATTTCGTCTATATTCTTCTTCGCTTCTGGAATTGTAGAAGAATCTACTACTACTACTATTCTGTGGCTGGCCTCTGGTACGTCCTCACCACACAAAAATTTAAAGACGTCGAAGAACAATGCACAATAAACTTAAACTTATGGCTTTCTTTATTAGGATTGGTACTGACTTTCTTTGAGTGACGATTAGCGCTTAACGTTCGATCCGAGCACTAACATCGGACTCGGACGCTCGGATCTGCTACAAAATTCCTCTCTCTTAGCTTAACAGTCCCATCAGCTTTCCTTGCTTATTCGGATGCGTTGACAGATTTTTGCGGAAGACGTATCTCAACCTCCCCAAATCCACTCACTCCCGTCAATTGTTTCACATCCACTTCATTACTTTTTTTTAAAATAAATATAATATTTACCACAATAACAATCTCTCGCAATACAAATAAAGGTCTAGCTATAACTAATGAACATGACTAGCGGTCGAACCTTCGATCTTAGCAAAAATATCAGACGGTGTTCTATCACTTATCAAAAATTGTTTTAGATGTTTTATCGCTCGGCAAAAAATATTTCAACTAGATACAACATTTAATAGTATTAATTGCAACACCAAGAAATCATCATGCGAAACATCAAAAGAAACTAGCTGCAACAACGAGAAAAAAAATGCTGCAAGCACCTTTGAGTCGATGGATGGCGCGATATACCCCTTCGACGAGGCAGTATGCATCATATACAAGTGTAACGTCCAATCAAATAGGTAAAACACTCGAATCCAATAAATTATAACAAGATAAAAACAATGGTTTGCAAAAAAACTACCCTCCGTCTTTGTCCTCTACTACAGCAGAGATGCCGCACGGAAAGACAATAGCCGACCCTTAGTCGAGGCTAGAGGATCTAGAAGCCCGAAAATAGATCATCCTGATATCTACCTAGACAATAGCGACGGCGGTGAGGGTCACCTCAGTGGAGCGCGTGGCGAGCTAGCATGTGAGCCCTCCCTGCGCCGCAGCCCCCATTGCCAAAGGCTCGATGTGGAAGCTTGGATTGGGCTCCCGGTGACAAGGACCCAGCTGCCACACAGCTACCAGCCATAAGGATGTTGCCGATCGAATCTCCGGGGCCCCGTGTCCATACATCCATGTGGCACCTCCAGCTGGTCCTTGGAGATGATAGATAGAGATGAGGGAGATAGGGAGGAGTCGAGCAGTGCACGCCGTCCGACAAATTGTCTCTCATCGGAAGCCTGACCCAGAGAATTTTCATAAGTAATTTTCTATTCATATTGCAATGGTTCCATGGAGCAATGAACAATTTCTTGATACACTTGAAAAAATTCTTGGTTGCTGTTGAAAGAAGTTGTCAATACAATTGCAACAAATGCACATTATAGTTGTTAAAACAAATGTCCGCACCAGTTGAAACATTACAATGTTATGTCTGCAACAAATCATTGGTCACAGAACGTGACATTATTGCAACCTATCAATAATCATATGCAACAAAATACCTCTTTCAAAACATCATGCAGCAATGGAAGAACGATTTTGAAACAATTTGGAAGAGATTGACAGTGCATGTGAGGCAGCACCTCTGTACTAGAGGTCCCTAGAGGATGAAGAAACAAGGATGAATTGCTATTGCTAGATTACTGTCAACGGCTTTCTTGAGAGGAAACTTTCGATTTTTGGACCATTAGATTTACTCTAAGATTTGTACGAGGAATCGATCCTGCACCCTCAAGCCTTGAGCTGGGAGTGTGTTATTGCTACACTAGCTGAGTGTTTTTAATAGTTATATGCTAGTTACATAGTGTTTTTAGTAGTTACATGTCAGTTATATAGAAATTATACTGTAGTGACATACAAGTTACAATATAATTATACTTTAATTACATTATAATTATATTTAAAAGATTTTTACCTAAACTGTTGAATGTTGCATAGATACTCCCATTCTCTATTGCTAGTAAGCAAGTCTAAGACAAAAAAAAATTGCACGGTGCCTGGTTCTTAGAAATGCAAACGATAGAGAGAGATATTAGCTAGAGTAGAAGAAGGTTGGAGCCAAAGTGGGAACGTAGCCAAGATCGTAGCGCTGTGTCCGTTGGTATCGGATGACCCGGAGGGAGCAATTCCCTTTTCTTTTTCATATATAGTCGTATGAAGTTACGCAAAATTTGCTATCTCTCTCATATTATGTATCTTCTATATGTGGCTGGTAATGTTTGCGTTGAGTCATGTCACTAGAATAAGAGTCGTGGGATCTATCTCGTGCTTCCTCACATCCATGTATTTTGAAGTGTAAATTATTAAAGTGCAAAATTGAAAGCTATTGTACATAAAAAAATATTAATTCTTGTGTGGGTAAGGTTAAAGATGGATATAACGAAAGCATTATGTGTATTTGGTTAGAAGGATGGGGCTGAATGGAATAGCAAGGTGGATGGTCCAAGATAGAATAATAAAACCTAAATATTTGGCAAACTCTTTTAGTCCCTCGAGGGAATATCCATTGTTTCTTGTATGTCATCTATAAAGTTATAAAAAAATTTTAAAAAATTAATAAGATAGGTTAATATGTAATATATTATTTCACAAATATGCAAGTTTAAAATTTAAATTCTATAAATTAAAAATTAAGACAAATATAACTGTGAATATGCTTATAGTACTCATTGTTCAATATGTCCTTTTTGTTATAACTTCTAAAGATCAAATTTGAATTTGTTTGTGGAGATATGGAGAGATATATCACATATTAATCTGTCTTATCGAATTTTTTTTATAACTATTTGGACAGCATGTAAATAGGAGGGGACATTCCCTTGAGCAATTAGAACCCATTTTTGGTTGAACATCTATTTGTTTGGTCGATGGTACGAGATGAGATATATATTATGTTTTATTGATAGGATAACTCTGCGATATATAGTCTTAAGTAAAGTGTGTTTCATTATTTTAATCTTAAAAGAGAAGTTAATTTTGGAAAATACAACATCATTTCTCCTCTCTTTCTTACTATTTTATTTCATCCTTATTACTAATATTTTCCATTCATTATTTCCGTTTACACCGGATTAGTTCGATTCTTTGAGTCCATGCATCCTTTCAGCCCATATTGATGTCTTTGGATGGCTACTATACCAGGCCTCATGCATAAATGCATGCGATCAGCTCGCCTGGGCCGGCAATGGTTCACTATTTCTTTTGTTTAGAATGGAACTATACATCATCTCTAGAGAATGTTCTTATGTTAAACCCACCATGCCTAGTCATCTCATCCAATTCATCCAACTAATACCTGGTAACTCCTAAACACCTGCACGAACTGATCTAACAAAAAATATTGTACAAACAAATTTACTAAGTTATTTGTAGTGCAAAAGGAAATAACACTTGTAAGAATTTGGGAGCAAACTCAAAACAGTGCCAATGAAACATAATGATGAAAAAGATTAGCTTGCAACACTACATCATTCAGATAAAATTGTTGCAATGTTCAGACGAATTGTTCTTACATTGAAGGAAACAAACGTAATATACGTGAAAACAATCAATTGCAACAAAGAAAACAAAAAATTGCCATATTTTCTCTTAGCATTGAGGGAACTTGTTGCAACAAAAAACAAAAAGGAGCTGCACCCAAAGTTGCATTGCTTGACATCATATATATTTGCATTGCTCGTCGCTGTCGATTCATGCCAATTGACGATGTTCGGATCAATTAAGGATATATAGGCATGGCTACCCTAGAGCATGGGAGCGGTATGTTTGGTTCCTTAATTAGCTAGGACAAGCGATAGCTCGAATCACCAAACTAGCCTAACATACTAACTATGTTGTCCTTAACATGGCTTACCATTTGGTTTCGAGAGAAACTAATTTCTAGAGTGGATTCGTTGACCATGCCGTGCGCATGTCGTACCATCAAAAGTGAGCCAATCTGGCTCTCCTTTAAATGGGAGGATTTTCTAGCCAGCTAAGGCTAATTAGCTCCCATAAAGCATGAATTTTTTTGGCAGTTCCAAACACCAGGCCGAGCCAGGGTTTGCCCTACCGTTATCATAGAGGTTACCCCCCTTATGGTATGGCCGTTACCGCGCGATAACCGCGGTAACCGTGAAAAACCGTGATAAATTCTAATTCCAAATTTTGAGTTCAAAATTTTGAACTTCGCACAGTAATACACGGTTACCGCGCGGTAAGCCGCGGTAAGCCATGGTATGTGTAATATCCTATTTTTCTGGTAGCCGTCAAAACTATTTTAATAAAAACATAAGTTCAAAAATCTAGATCTTTGTGTGTATTAGTTGCCAAGATCTTAATTTTCCATCATTCTTTGTGACTTCAAAAATCACAACCCAAAAATCTCTTTCAAATCTCAGGATTCGAATTGTGCAATCCAAATTTCCCTCTGGAACTTTTCCGGATTTCTCTCCTAAAATCCAATACAAAATTCGCATATGTTCTTCAAATCCTTTGAACCCCTAGATTTTTGAAACCTTCAGAAATCAAATTAAAAACCTCTCTATTATCTCTTTCCTCAAAATTACTCAAATTCAAAACTTTATCTCAAAAGCCCTCCTTTGATTTCCTAAAAAAACATTTGATAATTAAAATATCTTATTTGAATTTAAATTTCCTTGGCCTCCCTTCGCCTTTACCTTAAATTTATTCTCTCCCCAAATTATCCAATTTCACTCCATATTTAAATTACCCAAAAATATATCAAAGTCTTTCTCCTAAATTTCTAGAAATTCTATGAATTCAAATATCACATTTGAATTCAATAAGTCAAAATCTTTTTCTTGTTTCCCTTACCTATACTAGGTTCAAATCTCAAATTTGAATTCAAATCCAAACATTGACTATTCGAATTCCTTTCTTTTTCCTTCTTCACAAATTCTCCCAAATATCGAATTTAATTCAAAAATGTTCAAACATCCTTTGATTCAATTCCTTTAACTCCCTACAATTTCCAAGACCAAATATCAAATTTGAACTCGAATCCAAATTCAAAATTTCCATTCAAACCCTCTCAAAATCCAAATCTACGAATCCAGAGAAATTATGAAATGTCACTGTTCATGTTGGGCCTCTTTTTTCCTTGGCCCGGCCGCCTCCTCTTTCCTCACTCCGGCACAGGCTGATGGCCCACGGCCATCTCCACCTCCTCTCCTTTCCTCTCCAGGTCGGCCCTCTCCCTTGTACTCCCACCGGCCCACGGGCCACGGGCCATGGCCTCTGCCCCGCCTCCCCTACGCGCGCCCGATTGGCCCCGCCCTAGCGTTGGCTCTACCTTGCCACCGTTGACAAGCGGGCCCGCCTCCTCTCTATTCCCCGGTCACTCGTGCTACGCTTGCCGCGCGTCCATCCCCTTCCTTTCGCCGACCCCGCTCACCTAGCACTCGTTCGTCATAATGCCATGCCGAGCCACTACAACGTGTCGCTCCACGTTGCACCGCCTCGTCTCCTCGCCGTGCGCCGCGCTCCACGCCAAAGGCACACCACGCCAAGCCATGGAGCCTAGCCGCAATTTCTAGCCGGCTTCCCCCTCTCTCTTCTAGTTTCCTAGCAGGGAACACGGCACAACACCAGTAAGGCTAACCCTCCTCCTCTCACCCTATGACTTGTGGGGTTGATGCTAAATAAAATAAATGAATCCAATTAAAATCATGAGTCACAAAAATGTGGGTCCCACTCCAGTTTAATCTCTCTCCTCCCTCACCCACTAACACCTTGACCGCACCTATCAGTAGCATATTCCAAAGGAATATTCTCTCCCATCGCAATCTAATTCTTTTCTATAAATCTCAGAAAATCCTTTTTGAAAGTGCATCTAGCCCCTAAGTGAGTTTTGGTGGATTAATGACAAAACGATTAAGGGACTAATAAGTTTATCGAGAAAGGTGTAGAGATTAGTCCCAGGTTGTTTGGTATGGTGCATGAAGAACCCCCAGAAAAACATGACGCAAAGTGGCGAAGTGACTTGAAGTTTATTTTAATTTCTTTTGAATTTCCTTTTGAGTTGTACGAAAGCTGTACTATCAAGAGAGGTTGCAAACAGTGTTCCAAGACCACTCAAGTGCTTAAGATTCAAAATAGCTGAGAGAATATTACTTTGGCACAACACTTACACACTCCTAATTTTGGCCTATGGTATCCTAAGGGTTGTGATTTTAAGCTAATTGGATATTCCGATTCCGATTATGCCAGATGTAAGGTTGACCGCAAGAGCACAACGGGAACTTGTCAATTTCTTGGACGGTCTCTAGTTTCTTGGGCCTCCAAGAAGCAAAACTCCATTGTCCTATCCACCACTGAGGCGGAATACATAGCCGCCGGCTCGTGTTGTGCTCGACTCTTTTGGGTGAAACAAACCTCCAAAACTATGGCTACATAATGATCAAAATCCCACTCCTTTGTGACAATGAGAGTGCCATTAAAATAGCCAGCAATCCTGTCCAACACTCAAGAACCAAACAATTGACATAAGACACCACTTCTTGAGAGACCACGAAGCCAAAGGAGATATCACCATTACCCATGTGAGAACCGAACACCAACTTGTCGATATCTTCACTAAGCTCTTAGATGAGAAAATGTTTTATGAGCTTAGGAGTGAGCTCAATATTCTAGATTATCGAAACATTGCATGACTAAGTGCTTGACTAATCAATAGTCAAGTATATGCCATAAAATATCAATCAAAGTTAGCTCTTGTGCTTTTTGAGGCATCTTCTTGTGTAGAAAATGGTCTTAACACCAGGAACTGAGCTCCAATATTCCCCTATCCCTTAAAAACTCATTTTCTCAAAATATTTGTGAAAATCTTTGTGTGCTAGTTTTTATTGTGAAAATTTGGTTCTTTTTGTTGTTGATATGCATTGTGACTATTGTTATCTTCTAATTGATTGCTGTTGGTCACATGTGGGTCAACGAAAAATCATGTCCACCTCCTTTGTGTCAAAATCCCCTTGTTTCCCTTCTTCTAGAAAAATCTGGTCAAAGGCTCCGGCCATAGGCCCGGAGGCTCCGACCCCATTTTCCCTGTTCAAAAAATTGGGCCAGAAGCTCTGGCTCCCTAGCCCAGAGGTTCCGGCCGGTTATCGGTTTTTAGTCCCAGTGCGAGGCTGGGAGTCATTCTTTTTCCTTATTTCATCTCCTCTTCGCTGTTACTCGCTCTCACTCCCTCCTGTGGTGTGACATCCTGGCCCAATTAGGATTTGGCCTATGTAGCTCATGAGTGTTGTGTGCACTTGATTAGTCCCGGCTTGCTAGTTGAGCAAGAGTTGAACCAACTTATAAGGCCTTATTCCTCCAACCATAGCACTTCTGGGTTAACCCTTTTACATGAAGCGAGGACGAAAGTGTAAGTGAGGTGCTATTTGTAAGTAGGCCCGCCTGTTGGATGGGTTGGGCTGCGCGGTTCTGGAGGACAGGCTGTTACATGTGGCGATTTTCCATTTCCATCGTAAAAAACCTTCGGGCATCCATGTTTCTCTCCTCTTGGGTGGTCGGAGACTCCGTCCCATCGATGTTTTTGCGAATTCTCGTCTCAAGGTATTGGTTTCGATCTCATTACTTAGGTTTTTCCTCTTTTTGCCTCGATCTCTAAAAAATGTGAACCTAGAACTAGTTCCGCTTGGTTAGAAATCTTCCTGCATACCCCTAGATCATCGATTTATAGTCTTGCTCAAATGCATTGGCTAGTTTTGCAGATCAAGATTTCAATCATGTGCCAGCCGGAGGTTCCGACCAGCACTCTCGGCCTGGCTGGAGGCTCCGACCCTATGGTCGGACCCTCACCCTCCGACTAGGTTTTTTTGCTAGCCTTTGTAGCCTTGATTCTTCCGATAAAACCTTGACTTCAGTTCCTTCCTTGATTACTGGTTGTATTTCAGTGTCAATGGCCCATGAGAAACTTCAGAAAGCGAGACAAAACATTTCCATATCTGGTACCCAGAGTGATCAGGATTCACCTCCTGCTCCTCCCCCTTAGAGAGTGGACAAAGAAAAGGGACCGGCTCGAGTTAGCAGCAGTAGGAGGGTAGGCAAATGCAAGAGGGCAGCTACACAGCCTCCCACCACTAGACAGACCTGCAGTTCTGCCTTGGTCATCCGGGAGCTACAGCAGCAGGAGGTCAGTCGAAGGCAAGAGGCCAAGGCGTGGTGGATCTCGCGGTGGTGGAGTTCGCAGTACCGGCAGTGGCACTTTCGATGACCCAATCCAAGTGATCAAGCACAGGGCAGTCAGTACTACTTCTTTTGGCCACATTGCACGGCAACACTGCTATCATCACGATGTGGCAAGGGGAGGCAGAGACAAGAAGCAAAACTCAAATACTCTTCCTTAGGAGCTATCAGACCCTCGCTTTGTCATTGCCATCTAGGTAGATTGGTATAACTCTGTCTTCAGGAGTCATCCCAAGCTGTTTATCGAGATGAAGTATATTGACTGGGAGTACATGCAGTGCCAAAAGGGCTAGATCTTTAAGGATGTGATCAAGCTTTTCTTGGACAAAGACATTGGAGGGATCATGGGTTTGTAGTATGACTGGAGTAAGGAGGTCATCGGTCAGTTCTACGCTACAGTTTTCTTTGAGGAAAGTCCACAGCATGAGCTTTAGATGAGATGGCGGACTCTAAGAGTAGAGTACACTGTCACCATCTCTTAGTTCGCAGCCATTTTGGGGTTGGACCTAGATGATCTCAATAGGCTGAACCTGCATAGTAAGAAGACACTTCCCATTCAGAGGACAATGTTTCTATATGCAGATGGAGCACCAAGAAACTGCATGGGCACTACCAAGGGGCTGCTTCCTCTTTACAAGATCCTTCTAAACATGATCAGGGCTACTCTCTCTCTCCCAAAACTGGCGATGCCATTGCTCTCCACGCTCGCCACTACACTCTGCTTGCAAGATTGAGAAGGAACTAGCCGCCTATCAATGTGATGAAGTACATCTGGTTTGAGATCTTCAACATTGTGATAGAGCCCAAGAGAGGATGTGCCTATGTTCCTTATATCATGAAGATGATTGAGAAAGTGTCTAGTGTTTGATAAGGAAGTGAAGTACAAGTCTTACCGTTCACTAGCTCCTCCTGCATTGAAGTTTCCTCCAGCTTCCTCACGGTCTGGTTCTTCGTCCTAGAGTTTAGAGTCGCCTATCAAGAAGGCACTCAAGGCCATCTTCAACATCTGTACCAAGAATGCTGTGAAGATCAAGAAGATGGAGCGCCGGCAGAAGGAAATGTTGAGGGATGCCGGCAAGACTGTTTCTGATGACTCTGAGGATGAGGTGTATGAGTATCCCTTTGCCGCATACGAGTCTGCTCAGCACATTGCTAGTGGCGCAGGTCCTTTCACTGCTAGACCATTTGGAGATTTCGAGTCTAAGTCAGATTTTGATGAGGACACAGAGAAAGACTCTTACCACGATGATGATGATGGGAAGGATGATGAGGAGGATGAGGAAGAGGAGGATGAGGATGATGACATTGTGCCAGTGGCTCCATCTTTTCAGCCTGTGTACGACATTCCTCCCATTGTTGAGAGGGATGATGACGCCGCCAGTGGAGACATAGAGATCGTTCATCCTGATGATGAGACCGGCACTGCAGGCAGTCCAGCGTCCGACGACACTATGATCATCCCCTTTGATGACGACTGAGTCCCTTCTTCCCCTGTCTTTCCTCTCTTTTTGGTGCCTTGATGCCAAAGAGGATAAAAGTTCAGAATGAAGAGGCTTTTTCCTCACCAGTTTTGACTGCTGTTGCAGTATGGTCGGAGGTTCCAGCCCTGGCAGCCGGAAGCTCTGACCCCCGACCCTCCTCTCCTGTTTTAGATCTCCTAGTGTTCCTATTTCTTTGTGGACAGTATTGACTACATGCTGGGATGTAATGCCGATTTAAGTATTGTTCTAGTTTAATTTCAGTCCTTAGAACTATTCTTGTGATGCCTTGCGATGTGATGTGATGTTATTTTTTCTTTTTGCATGCTTACCATGTCATATGCATTTTATATAGATTATTTATCATGTCACACTTTGAACCCCATAGATGAAAAGAGATGAACGAGGCTTTCCATGTTCCTCCAATACTTAATATGCATATATACTTCACTGTCACTCATATATGCATATTGCTAGGGGAGCCAAGTTCACCTCCTTTCATTCAAAATCAAATTTATATATTCATTCTGTTGAAAACTTTAACCGTGTTATCATCAATCACTCAAAAGGGAGAGATTGAAAGTACATCTAACCCCTAAGTGGGTTTTGGTGGATTAATGATAAAACGATTAAGGGATAAATGAGTTTATTGAGAAATGTGCAGAGATTAGTCCTAGGTTGCTTGGTGTGGTGCATGGAGAACCCCCCACAAAAACATGACGCAAAGCGGTGAAGTGATTTGGAGTTTATTTTAATTTCTTTTAAATTTCCTTTTGAGTTGTAGGAAAGCCGTACTATTAAGAGGGGTTGCAAACAGTGTTCCAAGACCACTCAAGTGCTTAAGATCCAAAATTGCTGAGGGAATATCACTTTGGCACAACACTTACACTCGGGTTGGGCTAGTTTCAGTGTCAGGGTTGGAGGTTCCTACCCCCTAGGGTCGGAGGCTTTGACCAACCTTTTCTGCCAGAGACTAAGTGTTGGCCGGACGTTTCTACTCCTAGGGTCGGAACCTCCTAGTCAAAATCTGTGAGTAACGGCTAAGTGACGTATGCTAATACTTATAAAGCCTAAACTTTGTTTCTAGCCGTTGCTTAGCCATTCACTCCTATTCCACTGTCTCCTAACTTCTCCTAAGGTTTTTTGAGCTCTCCCAACTAGTTCTAGTACTACCTTTGTAATTCTTGTGAGGATCTAGTGGGGAATTGAGTGATTTTTCTTGAGAGAAGGCTAGGAGGATCTTGTGCACTTGAGGATGGACGCGGATCAGCTGCTTGGAGCTTATTTCTCTTGGAGGGAAACCTCCTAGACGGTTAGACGTCGCCCACAAGCTTCCTTGAGTTGTGGATTATCCCAGGAAGAGTTTGTGAATGTCAACCTCACCTCCGCAAGGAAAAGAGGTAAATTCGAGTGGATGCCAAGCTGATCTTCGTGGTTGTTTGGTGAGGCAAGCGGTCAATCGAGACCTGGCTCTTCGGAGCTTCTCAACGGAGACGTAGGATCTTTGTAATCCGAACTTTAAGAAAAAATTTTTGTGTCTTCTTTGTACTTGCTTGTTATTGTGTTATTTTATCTCTATACTGGCCTGCATGCATCTCCTACCTTATTATTTGCACTACATTTGATCTCTGCCAATTTATCCATTATTGAAATGTCTTAGTAAAGTCAGAACAGTAGGGTCGGAACCTCTAGCGTTCTAGGTCGGAGCCTCCGGCCAGCCCTCTCGGCTAGCCCGAGAGAGCCGGTCGGAGCTTCCAACCATTTGGGTCGGAGGTTCCTACTCGAATTTTACAGCTGCATTTTGAGAATTTTTCAGGAGCGCCTATTCACCCCCTTCTAGGCGACATCAACAGGCTTTCACTTTTAACCTTTGAAAATTCATAGTAATTCGACCGTAACTCCAATTGACTCTGTTCAACTTCCTAATTTTTTTCTAAAAATGAGGTCTATCTAATGCCACTATTAGTTTAAAATTATTACTATTTATTTGCAAGGTTTCTTTAGGATCTCTTTATGTTGACCGTGTAGCGACGTTCCAAATTTTTGTTGGACACAAGGATCGAGAAGATTCGAAGGCCGTCATCAAGGCAAATCACCATGTTGACCATATTGCTCTTACTTTATAAAATGTGATTGATTGTAAAGTTGCATTTTAGCGTAGACAAATAATTTGATTGGCCTCGGTTTATGTGCAACCGATGGACCTACCTAGTAGTTGCATTACTTTCCATAGGTCATTGATAACCCTATCCTTGTAACTCTTTTGAGTGGGAAGTTTATCGCCCCATATACTCTTTCGCTTGACGAAAATAGAAACTTTAGGGTTGGAAAACCTTTGTAAAAGCCGACTCATGTAGTCGGTGGGTTTGCAAAGAGAAAAATGGTTTGTGAAAGTTCGTGATGCGGGTCTCGTCTCTGTGGCTTGTATTCGTATTCGCATTCGCATGTAAGGACCGATTCCTTAGGAATTACATCCAAACATATTACAATGTGACCACACAGGTGTTTATGGGATTCCTCTAGCTAAGTAATTAGTTAACACATGGGAATCTTGTATGCCAATGGTTGTGGAGCAGCGGGAGTGTAGGAGACAGAGTTGTGGATTCTTACTGCCCCTCGTGGATGACATGATGCCCCTTGCGGGCGATTTAATTGCCTCTATAGTGAAACAAACCCAGCCTTCCTTTGAAGTCTGCATAATCACATTTCCTTTGTTGTTTTTCTCCTTCCTCAAGTTCGGGTCGAAGACGTTGAAGATTTTGCTTTCGTCCCTAGACCCAAGCCACTGTCTGTGGATTCGCGTGCTAGCCGTGCTAAGTTCTGTAGTTGCTATTTTTGCTTGGAGGTTGTTTCTCTGGATCTATCTGAAGATGCAACAAGGTATAATGTATCGATAACTTTGCAACGATTTATATTTTGTTACTGTGGGTACTAGTTTAGAATCCTAGGACTGGTACTAGCAATTGCGGTTTCGTAGGGGATGGTCCACCGTCCTCCGTGGCATGTCCTATCTGGCACCGTTTTTTACGGTGGTGTCAGGTCATGGTATGACACTATGTTGAAACTAAAAAGAAAAATTGAGAAAAAATATAAAACATAGTAGAAAATTGTCAAAAATTCTAGAAAATTATGGATATCTCTAGAAAAATAATGTAATATTGCATAATTTATTTTTGCATAACCCTTGCTATATTTTTTATACTTAAACAAAGTAGAAATTGTATCCCAACCCATCTCTTATTTTTTTTAGTTTTGATGGGGCTACAAAATTTAAAGTAAACTTCATCAATTTCAAAAAGGTTGTTCACCAGATAGCAATAGAAATTAGGTACTACTTATAAGATTTTTTTTGAATTTTTTATCTTTTTTTTTAAATTTGAATTCGAACAAAATTCATTAAACCCTATCAGCAGTTACCCTTACCAAACCTCCGCCGCTGCCGTTACTGTGGTTAGGTGAACCCTAGGCCTAGCTAAGTAAGCCTACAAAATTTCTTGCCCAGGATCCAAACATCCTCGCGGGGTGGCGCCAATAATGTGAAGTTGAATTGGGAGCAAGCAACCAGACTCCCACGGCATCAGGACCAGGAAATTGAGTCCTCATGTTAGAACATTAGAAGCACGAGGCAGTGCAGCTGCCAAGTAGTATATTTATTTCAAATCGGAAGAAAATTTGAAATTTCACTCAAATTTGGTTAAATTATGTTCAAATTGGTTTAAATTAGCCAAAAACTGTTTGAAGTATTGAGTTTCTCTCAGTGATATTTTGCCCTATATATTACTATTTTGGGCTCTCCTCAGATATTGACCAATGACGAGAAAAAGATATCAGCTCTCCTTAAAGATTAAAAACAGTGCAATATCTACAATAGCATTGGTGGTAATGAATCTATCATCATACCTGCTCCCATTGTAAATTTACAAATTATTCCTTGAGCTTCTTAATATTACGAAACAATCAAATCTAAATAAATAGCCACATATAAAATCAAATCAAGGTGAATAGTCCCTATAGAAAAAAGATGTATAACACATTTTATTAAAAATGTATTTTTATTTATTTTATATTATATTTTCTTTTATCCATAACAAAGCACAGACATTCACTTTTGTAATTGATGATACTACAATACTGGACAAATTAATTAGTACTGTGGAACAACAATTTCCATGATGATGTATAGTCATGTTGTACATGCATCAAATCAATCTGTAAACTACAAAAAGGAAAAATTGCCATAGCCTATTAACTTACACATATGCTTTCTTTCATCGAAACTGACCGATTTTTTGGACGACAAAAATTAATTAATTTAAACGAAATGAGAACCAATTAAGAGGCAATTGAATCAATACTTATTATTAACAGATTAAAAAAACAAAAAATTAATAATGATCATAATGAATGAATTAATCTCCGTTCTCGGAGTCGTCGTCGTAGAGGTCGTAGGCGCGGAGGATGTCGCCGCAGCTGGCGAGCGGCTGCTTGCGGAAGAAGGCGATGGGGTTGGCGTAGCGGATGCCGCCCTGCTTGATGCCGTTGTTGCGGGTGAGCGGGACGCGGGAGCGGTCGCGGAAGCGCTCGATCTCCGCGCACTCCGCCTCCGGGCTCCGCAACAGCGCCACCTCGCAGATCTCCTCCTGGTGGTCTTCCCCTACCTCCATCTTGTACCACCCCCACTCGTTCACCGTCGCCTCCGCCTTGTGGTGAAGCTCCTGTGTCTCGAAGTGCCTGCACTCCATCTGCACAGTCGCCCCTGCATCGATCATGACCACCGTCAGCGACCTATATATAGCTAGCTAGCTGCTCTTCTCCGGCGCCGGCGAGCTAGCATGCATGCATGTACCTTTGATACTGTGGGAGGCGTTGGTCTCGAAGCCGGCGCGGCAGTTGTCGCAGTAGACGCGCCCGGTGACGGTGAATCCCGGGGGACCATCGGCGCGGGCGCCGGCGGCGAGGGCGGACGCGACGGCCAGGAGCAGCAGCGCCACCGCGGCGAGGTGGGTGTGCTGCATGGTTCTCGATCGTCTACGCACGTACGAAATGAACCGCCTTGGATGGGACGACAGTGAGAGGATATAATCGCAACGACGCATGCATGCATGCAACCAACGAGAGGAAGGGCTTGGTTTTAGGCACCGGAATGGCTCAAACTTTGTCTGCTTCAATTCCCCAGCTGCTGCGTGCCATGTGATGTATGTGCCTCTAGCTGCCTTACAAAAGTTTCGACCAGATCCATGTACTCGTCCAGTAAACACTAGGCCCAAACTGTGTGATATATAGATTAGATGTTACCGAGAACAATAATCTCGGTGCAACTACTTGCTCCACTAACTACTATATATATTCGTAAAAAATTCTAAAAGAAGTAGTAAACTTGACAAAATTGGTCAAAGTTAAAAAAAGGCAAAATTTTCTTAGAACACCGTATCGTAGTCTTGTGTCATTTATCATAGGATACGCCAGAAATATAGCTTTGCTCTAGGATACTATGGTTTTATGACAATTTGCTACTGAATTTAAAAGGATATTTTTATCCAAATGCTAAATTGCAAAGCTGGGTTCTGTACGTTGACTAAAATTTCTGAAATTTTCAATTGGGACGAATTTTTAAATTTCAAATTTAGCCAAATTTTGTTCAAATTTCAAATTTTCCCATAATTTTTTTTCAAAATTCAGAAATTTCTATTTTATCGGTCCCCCAAAATATTTTTTATTTGAAATTTGGGAAGAAATTTTCTGAACATGTAAAATTCACCAATATCCTGTTGCTCTTGGGTAGCCGACACCCACGTTGAAGATCAAGTACTTTTTTTGGTGGAAATTTGAAAAAGAATGGAACTGCAGTTATCGTTAATTAGGAGTCACATCGTTGACAAAGACAATAGATAAAAAATAAGGACGTGACTACGTGTTGTCAGACGCCCAACGTTTTACAAAACGTCGGACAGTACAAAACGTCGGACAGTATTGCACTGTATTGTTGATAAATGTTTCATATGTTTCACTGCTTGATAAAAAATATTTTAACAAAAATATTTCCGATGTTTCATCAATCGGAGAAAAATATTTCATCGCTTGAACAAAAATGGTTTAACCAAATGTAACATCCAAAACATACTCATCGTGACACCAAAAAAATCAAAATATGCAACATTAAATCAAAACAGAATGAAAAACCTTAATGCACTAAATTGCAATAAGAAAAAAGTAGGTTGTAATATTATTAAACTCTCAAAAATAAACCCACCTCCGTCTTCTTCTTCTACTTCGGCCATCGGAACTGTCTTCCTCCACTCCGGTGACAGGATCCATTCTCGTCCCCATGGGCACCCCTCGTCGGAGCGCACAGCTAGCCGCACAGAGGACCACGACGCCGAAGGCGCCGCCAGCCGCGGCGTCGTCTACCTCGTTTTCCGTCCCTGTGTGCCGTCCTTCTCTGTCGCCTCCCTCTCCATCTGTAGCCTCGACACCCTCGCCATGTCACCATCATCGCCGCAGGTCGACGTTGTGGTGTGCCCGGACAACAGCGCAAACAAGAAAACCGGCATCGGCTACCTTGGCGGCAGGGAGGTCACCATCTCCTACTCTGGCGAGCAGCTCGCCGCTGGCCTGTGGCCCGCATTCCACCAGACATCGAGGAACGTCACGGTGTTCTCGATGGCGTTGAGATAGAGGGAGAAGGCAGAGGGGAGTGGAGGGCATCCGAAGGAGGAAGGAGACGAGAAGTAGAGGGTGTCCAACGCTTCGGCTCGCATCGAACGCCCATAAACAAGCATTATGGTAAAAATAAAACATGTACAAAATGTTGTTGACTGACAGGATACGTGTGTTGAGAATATAAGCACATGTAGATTTAATTTATTCCATAAATAAATCATGACATTAATAGCACAAGTAAACAGAACCATATAATCTAACCTAAACATATATATGACAGCAATTAACATGAATAGATCAAACACAGAAGACATAGTATACGCGTACCTACAGCCCCGTTCTAGAGCAGACGCAGGCTGTTCTGGAGTAGACATGGCGCAGCATGTATCGCATGAACGACACGCGGCACCGGGTGATGGCGATGACATGTAGTGCCCGAACGTGAAGGAAGACGAGCCATGATGGGCGCACAGTGAGCAGCCGCGCGTAGCGCTTTCCAAAAACCTTATTCGCCCTCTCCTAGTGCAGGACGTCAAAGGCGAGGGTTCCGGAGACCTGCTCTCCCAATCTGTCGGTGCACACCGACGAACGGGACGGAGTAGACGACGATCGACGGCTCAGAACAGAAGAGATGGCAAGCCCTAAACTGTTTTCGCATATGTTGCGTGGAGATAGCAGCTCAGTATTTATAGAGATATTAGGACGCGTGATCAGGACGCCCGCACGATCTCTATCTTGTAACCGAACCGGATAAGCCGCGCGTATCTTATCTAGAGTCCGCTTATCAAATTATCCCATGAGTTCAAAACAAACTCTAGATAAGTTGTTAAGATTTGCAGCAAAATAGAACTGCAAAAAGAAGCTGCATCTGTGCAAGCATGAGAAGCCAATTTTGGCGGACCATTCACGTGCATGTCGCGTACGCGCGCCGCCTGGCCTGGCCTGGCGTGGTGAGGCGAGCGCACGTGTGTGTTCCTCTAGTTCTCTCTACTATGCATGTCTCAAGTGGCTAGGAGAGAGCTCACCCTTATAAGGAGGTTTTCCTCTCCTAGAACTAGCAAGGTGGTACTAAACTCCCATGCCACTCCCCATGAGGTGGGTGTTTGAAATTTTTCTAGGAATTATTCTCCACATGGGCCTTAGCCCACTTAGTAATTCCAACACCCCCACCAAATCTCAAAGTTCCAAAGAGATTTGCTATTCTCTAAAATACTGTTTATATACCCGTGTTTCGATGGAGACCGGTTAAGATTGAACATCCATCTAGAACTCCAAGCTACACTTACTCACAACTTGAACAATGGACTAAGTCTTGAATTGCAAGTTTTGTACAAGCAAATTTCACTCAAAGCCATGACTGATACTAGGCCGTCAGTAGCCTACCCCTCGGTTGGAGCTTATAAGTCATACTCCTTGATCTTTCATGAGCTTTCTAGGATATTCACCCAAAATCTCCATAAACCGCGACCAACGGTTGAGCTCATATAGGTGTGTTCTTTCAAGAATGCTCTGTAGAATAGCATCTTCGCTATTTAAAGCCAACAAAACACATTAAGGCAAAAGCCAACCTGCCTTACAGTTTGTAAGAGTATATGCATCTTCATTTAGAGACAGATAAAAGTACTCTTCTCCCGCTAACTAATGGCTTGTTTTTCCCAGCTCCTAATTCACGGGATCGTCGATCACATAGGTTGGGTTACCACCATAGTGTAACTCACATGGGTCTCATTCCCATCTCTCTCGATGCATTATCTATCACATTTCGTGATAGCCCCTTGATAAAGGGATCTGCCAGGTTGCTAACTGTTTGGACATAATCCAAACTTATAATTTCGGAATTTCTCAATTTCCTGACAGACTTTAATTGTCTCTTCATATGCCTAGACGATTTCATGTTATTCTTAGAACTATTCACCTTAGCAATGACAGTTTGATTGTCATAGTTCATAAGGATAGCCGGTACTGGTTTTTCAACTACAGGCAAATCCATTAATAGATCACGCAGCCATTCTGCCTCAACAGTAGTAGTATCTAGTGCCGTAAGCTCTGCTTCCATAGTTGATCTCGCTAAAATGGTCTGTTTGCACGACCTTCATGAAACAGCACCGCCACCTAGTGTAAAAACATATCCACTAGTGGCTTTGATCTCATCAACATCAGAGATCCGGTTGGAATCACTATATCCCTTCAATACTGACGGGTACCTAGTATAGTGAAGTCCAAGATTCATAATACCCTTCAGATAGCGCATAACTCGCTCAAGAGCGCGCCAATGATCATCTTCCGAATTAGAGGTAAATCGGCTCAATTTGCTCACAGCAAAGGAAATGTCTGGCCTAGTTGCACTAGCTAGATACATAAGTAAGCCAATTATCTAGGAGTACTCTAGCTGATTCCTAGTAATTCTTTTGTTTTTGCGAAGCAAAAGATTAGAATCATAAGGAGTTGGAGAAGGCTTGCTATCAATATAGCCAAAGCAGCTCAAGACTTTTTCCACATAATGAGATTGCAAGAGTGTAATCCCATCCTCATCTCTGATTAGCTTAACGTTTAAGATAATATCAGCTACTCCCAGATCTTTCATATCAAAGTTTTGAGACAAGAATGATTTAACCTCATTAATCGCCTCAAGATTTGTCCCAAAGATTAGTATGTCATTAACATACAAGCACAGAATAACTTTCCTATCCCCACTCCCACCATAGCGATAGTATACATACTTATCTGCCTCGTTGACTGCATAGCTCGCAGAAGTTAGTGTTCTATCGAATTTCTCATGCTACCGCTTAGGAGCTTGTTTTAGACCATACAAAGATTTTAATAACTTTAGCACCTTGCCTTTTTGACCTTCTACTACAAATCCATCAGGCTGCTCTATATAAATTTCCTCATCCTACTCTCCATTAAGAAAAATTGTCTTAACGTCCATCTGATGAACGAGAAGACCATGTGAGGCAGCCAAGGAGAGAAGTACGCGAATTGTGGTTAATCTAGCAACAGGTGAGTAAGTGTCAAAGAAATCTTCGCCTTCTTTCTGAGTATAGCCCTTGGCCACAAGCCGAGCCTTATACTTTTCAATAGTACCGTCAGGCCTTAGCTTCTTCTTGAACAACCACTTGCAACCTATGGGTTTACACCCATAGGGTCGCTCTGTCACCTCCCAAGTCCCATTAGCGATAATGGAGTCCATTTCGCTATGAACAGCCTCCTTCCAGTAGTCAGCATCAGGGGATGTAGAAGCTTCTAAAATTGACTTGGGAGTGTCGTCCACAAGGTACATAGTGAAGTCATTACCAAAGGAGTTAGCTCGTCTAGCCTCTTTAGATTAAAATCTTAAACTCCTCAAACAAGACCTAAGTGGATGATCCACTCCATGCAATCCGTGTTTAAATTTTCATATGCATGTCTAGCACATCAATTTTTTAAAAAAAACGAAAAGTGTCAGCTCAAAATAAAGAAATAGTAAACTTTCTACTGAAATTGAAAATTTTCAACTCAAATTTCAAAACTTTCATCTCTAAATTTTAAAACTTTCAACTTAAAATTAGAAAAACTCTACCCAAAATTTGAAACTTTCAACTCATATTTTAAAACTTTGAAATCAACTCTTTATTTATTTTTACTGTAATAAAATCAATAGAAGCGCTAAGCACTAGGCTTAGCGTAATTATTACATCGGCTTAGCGCGGGGACAGCCGGCGAACAGCACAGCCTCTCTCTCTCTTGATTCTTGTCTTCTCCGGAGCATAGTTATTGGAACCGGACCGGACCGGCGGTCGGACCGATAAAAGACCGAACCCGAGCCTAAACCGGTCCGGTTCGGTTAAAAAACCGCCTGTGCAATCGAACCGTTATAAACCGGTTGAACCGGCCGGTTTTTTATCGAACCGGTGAACCGGCCGGTTTCTTGCGAACCGGTGAGTTTTTGATTTTTTCCAAATTTGCCCCTCGGTGCACTGAGGACGACCTTATCTACTTAGGGGTATTGATGTAAATTGGTGAAAATGGGTCCTAAAGGTTGTATGCTGGGGCACGCACGGCTGCAGCGGGCGCACGGCGGGGGCGGCGCAGGCGCACGGCGGCGGCCGCGGAGGCGCAGGCTCACGGCGGCGGCGGAAGCGCACGGCGGCAGCGGCGGCGGCGGCGGCGGCGGCAAGGGGCACGCGCGGCGGCGGCGGAGGCACAGGCGCACGGCGGGGGCCACGGAGGCGCAGGCTCACGGCGGCGGCGGAAGCGCACGGCGGCGGCGGCGGCGGCAAGGGGCACGCGCGGCGGCGGCGGAGGCACAGGCGCACGGCGGCAGCGGCGGCGCTGCAGCGGGCGCACGGCGGGGGCGGCGCAGGCGCACGGCGGCGGCCGCGGAGGCGCAGGCTCACGGCGGCGGCGGCGGAGGCGCAGGCTCACGGCGGCGGCGGAAGCGCACGGCGGCGGCGGCGGCGGCGGCAAGGGGCACGCGCGGCGGCGACGGAGGCACAGGCGCAGGCGCACGGCGGGGGCGGCGCCGGGGCACGGCGGCGGCCGCGGAGGCGCAGGCTCACGGCGGCGGTGGCGGCGGCAGACTCTCTCGCCTCGCCTCGTCTCATCTCCTTCCTCCGATGCGCGGAAGCTTCTAGAAACCCCTCCTCCTCTGCTCTACTCCTTCCCGGTTGAGGATGCCACGCTGATCCCCTACCACCACCGCTAGTGCGCGTGATGCTGGCGTCCAAGGTCTGGTCGAGGCTCGCGTCATCGTCTTTGCCATGCGCCCTGTGTTCTCCGGTAGCCGCAGCAGTGGCGAGGTCCTTCCTGCGGCGGTGACGCACGGTCCGGTGCCGCGCTCGCGGAGACTGGGTGTCGCTCGGCCGGTGCGCTGTGGCTACTGCCGTGCTCTTCCTCTTCTTCGGGCAATGCCGCGTGAGTCTCCCTCGGCATTCTGAATCTTTTAATTCTATTGTGCTCACACCTTATCTGAATCACTGAATATGCTAACGTGCTGACTAAAAATATTTCCCCAAAAATGACAATTGAAATTCTAGCTTCTATAACCATCATTCACTCACAGATGAGCTTCTCACACCAAAATATTTTTGAGTGCCACAATAATTTTTTAGTGCAGTTGCTGAGATTATATGTGCTTATTTTTTTCTATAAATCGAATATATATATATATATATATATATATTGCTCTGGTTCAATATATTTCATGACCGGTTCAATTCATCCGGTCTAAAACTATCGAACCAGCGGTTCAACCGGTTCTTAACGGTTGGACCAGTGAACCAGTGAACCGATGGCCTCACCGGTTCAATGTCCGGTCCGGTCCTAATAACTATGCTCCGGAGTCATTTTGACTCTCCTAGTCGACTCCAGTCTAGTCGATCTCCCCACTGTGACTCGCTCCCCATCCTCCTCGCGACTTCGCCCGCCGCCAAGCAGCGATGACCTCTCATCCCGCGATTTGCTTCCGCCGCATCCGAGCACCCGTATGCACATCCTCTTTCTCATCCCCCCTCTCCCTCTCCCTCCGCAACTATTAGTTTCTCTCAACCAAGGAGTCAACCTTGGTTTCTCTCCAAGATCGGGAACCTTTTCTCTTCGCCCTAACCTTCTCTTCTGTTGTTAGTGGACTAGTAATAGAACGAACCAGTTTGTGTCCAAACAAAAAATGGGGGTTCAGCTTCAGCTTGGCCCCCTATGCCCCACGTTAAGCCGCCCCTGCAACTACTTATAAGCTAGGAAACACTCCTAGAATGGGACTAATTTTGCTAACGGTTCTTAATCTTGTACAGTATTCGATTGTATGTTTTATTACCGTCTAAGCACAAATGAACGCCTTGCTACAGCGAGCTGTCGATTCATGTTGTAGTATCAAACAAAAACATTTTTTTTTGGGGGGTGGGGGTGGGGTTGGGGTGCCAAAACTTTAAATGATCTGTGCTTGCTAAAATTCATAACAATATTATTGCATCCGAGGGCATTTCAGAATTCAGTCAATCCCACCTTTGGCTTCAACTCAGGCTAGGCCACCAGCCAAGCTCCCAAAATCTAGATTGCCAAACTAGCTACTAGCTGATTCTTGCAAACAGGGCCTACCTAGACTAGCACAACTTTCTAATTTCAGAAGGGAATGGCGGAGTGGGAGCACCGTTCGTGTTAGAGTAAACTTTGTGCAATCTGCATGTTTTTCCTTTCCAAGTTTTTAGGTGCACGGCATGTTTATTGTTTCTGCATTTTGCAGTTAGGATTCCTTGGGCAGAGACGTGCTGCGTTCACGTCGTGTCCACTTGTAGCGAGAGCTTCGGCTCGGATCGCTTGATTTCCGTGGTTGTGGGGAGGTGCGGCGAGATCAGATCAAGGCTGTAAAGTCGGAGTTTGTTTTGCTTCCTTTCCGTATAATAAGGGGAGAAGAAAATACCGAAAAGTTGTGGCAACATTGCAGCACAAATTCTCTGTCTCGAGCGCTCTGAAGAAACTCTGCTCCTTGCTCTGCTTTCTCTGCTTGTTGCGTTCTTCTCTGAATTTTCCCAGACTAGCTACAATGTTTCACTTTTCAGTTCGAACTGCCGGCTGATAGTACGTATGTGCGCATGGGGCTCCTCGACAACCCCAGCGATATGTATGGCGGCAATTGCGACTTCCTGGCTGGCCAGCGCTTGTGGCTTACCTCGGCTTCAGGGGCTAGGGTGATCTTTGGCTCAGCTGTTGAGTATGTAATTTGGCTAAGCATGTAAGCCGAGTACCACTATGTAGTTAACGTATTGTGTGATTAGGTGTATTTGAGAGATACCTGCATCCCCAATTTTAATAAAGACCAGCTGTTGATTTTTATAAGGACATATCCCTAATACCTATTAAATAATATAGATATCTGAACACACGTATTTAGCAATTAGGCTTAACATGAAACATATTTGATTATTTTAATCGGCTTCTATGAAACAGCACCCAAACTATGATTTTAACACAGTTGGCTATCGGCCCAATAGAACATGCTATTTAGGAACTTATATCTTACGGCCGATTACCAAGCAAGCCGGCCTAAGACAACCTCTCGGCGCAAGCCTATAAATCCCTGGGGAGAGAGAGAAGATTCCTTTTCTTCCCCAAATCGCCAAAACTTTTCGTCTTCCAGATCCACTCCAAACTAGGGTTTCCACACCACTCGAGCTCCCCTCTGTAGATCCAAAAAAGTTTCTAATCCAGCGTCGATTCTTCCCCTTTAGACACCTTCTTCTCACTTCCCAAGCTCCAGAAATGCCGAGGTCTTCTTCCGACGTCCCCCTTGTTCCTGTTGGAACCTAGCCGACATCGACCCCTTACCTAGTGAAGCTTGCTCATTTGGAGAAGATCAAGCATCTTCAGCCACGGGAGTTGATCAACTGGCGCTCTGCGAAAGGTGAAACAATGCCTACTCCCGACTCCCACGAAATTGTAGTTTTCGAGACCTTCTTTAATAGGGGTTTCGCTCTTCTGACCTCTGACTTCTTTTGGGTTCTTCTTGATTTCTATCAGATTGAGTTCATCCACCTCAATCCAAACTCCATCCTTCACATTTCTATTTTTGTTACTCTCTGCAAAGCCTTTCTAGGGATCGATCCTCATTTCAACCTCTTTCGATATTTCTTTCATATCAAGCCCCAACCTTCCAAAGCCAACCCTCAGGTCATAGGGGGAGCTGGGCTACAGCTTTGCATGGAGATGAAGAAAGTTTATTTTCACCTCCCTGCAAAGACCTCCTTGAAAGGATGGCACCAGGAGTGGCTTTACTGTGCAAATCCAGAACCCTCCTTTCCTCCATTTGTTGGAAATCCTCCCAAGTTCTTGGAGTGCCGGTCATTGCTCCCATCGGAAGCCGAGATGGTGCAGGTGCGGCAACTTGTGGAGAGGATCGAAGTCCTGAAGAGCCAAAGTCTGACCGGGGCATGGGTTGCTCGGACATTCCAGAATCAACGGACACAGCCCCTCAAGGCACGGATCCACCCTGGGTATGAATACCAGGGGAAGAATAATCCTACCCAGGAGTCCGCCGACCTCGTCGTGAAGGACACAGTGACAGAGACTCTGCTATGTTACTTTGTAAGTGGCATAGTAGAGACTCTGGACTCTGGACTCTGAGAAGTGTCCAAAACCCTACTGCCTGAAGAGGCCAAGGCCGTCGGTAAGCTTTTGAAATCTTGTCATCTTGACACTTGCCTGTGGTGAATGCTATGTATCTGAAGTGTATGAGATTGTCTTCATATGTATTGTTTTCATGAAAACGTCGGCTTTGTGTCAACCCCCTCCAATTCATTGACTAGGGGTGGTCAAGAAAACGGCTGGCTAGTCCATCGGCTGACCAACCCAGCTCTAAGCGAGCTAGGAAGCAGCTTGCCCAGGACTAGGCCAAGCCCAAGAGCACACCCACCAAGGCATCTGGCGGTCCTAAGATCAAGGATGTCGATGGTGCAGCTTCAATGCCAATTGCAGCTCGAGCTGCGGCGCCTACCATACCATCGACCCAGTCGGTAGCACCGAGTGCAGAGCCGACTAGTTCTAGCAAAATCCCACTTGGTGCCATGGCTCAGGGCGTAACACCAAGCGCCACACCCTCCTGGAGTAATCCTTTCGGGCTCTCCACTAACTATCTCCCCCCATGATTCTTGGAGGTGGAGGTTTAAGATCTCCAAGAGGTATGTGATCTTCTGTCTTCAAATAATTCGAAGTGGTTTGCAATGTCTTGATTGCTAAATAAATATGCAGTAAGCCAAGTGACGCTGATCCCAAGGGGACAGCGCCACCAACTGTAACACCCTGCCCTCTAGAACCGCACAGCCCAGCCCAACCGACGGGCGGGCCCACTTACACATAGCACCCCACTTACACTTTCGTCCTCGCTTCGTGTAAAAGGGTTAACCCGGAAGTACTATGGTTGGAGGGACAAGGCCTTATAAGTTGGTTCAACCCTTGCTCAACTAGCAAGGTGGTACTAATCATGTGCACACCACACTCATGGGCCACATAGGCCCAAATCCTAATTGGGCCAGGATGTCACACACACCCCCCCTCAAAGGACCTGGCGTCCCCGCCAGTCCAACTTACCCGCATAGCCACACAGGCAAATGTCCAAGAACGCGCCCCCTCTTAGCGCACGTCCGTATGTCCAGTGCCGGCGCCATATGCCATGCCATGTGCCTCACACCGAGCCCACATGCACCATGCGCCATATGCCCGCACACTGACCCGTACGCGCAACCGCGAGGGTCGGCTCTGATACCATTTGTAACACCCTGCCCTCTAGAACCACACAGCCCAGCCCAACCGACGGGCGGGCCCACTTACACATAGCACCCCACTTACACTTTCGTCCTCGCTTCGTGTAAAAGGGTTAACCCGGAAGTACTATGGTTGGAGGGACAAGGCCTTATAAGTTGGTTCAACCCTTGCTCAACTAGCAAGGTGGTACTAATCATGTGCACACCGCACTCATGGGCCACATAGGCCCAAATCCTAATTGGGCCAGGATGTCACACCAACCCCCACCACTGACTCGGCCACAACTGGCGTAGAAGCCTTAGTGCCACTGCCCGAGCCAAGTACCACCCTAGCCCCTGAAGATGAGGTAGTGCACTCGGGCGAACATCCAGTTTCGCCTAGTCGGCTGGCTGCTGAGCCAGTCATGGAGCCAATCGCCGAGCCAGCTGATGGGCCAGTACTTCCTGACCCTAGGCCGGCGACTCCTTCTCCTCCATCTTCTCCTTCATCAGATGATGACGACTTGCCTAGGCTCGAGGCCCCACCTCGCGACTACCCCCGAGTGTTCCATTGGACTAACCCGGATGAGAGTGAGGACACCCTGAGGCTGGACAAAGAGGCCACCAGAAAGGAGCAGATCGAGTTGTTCGAAGCCACCATCAAGGCTTCATAGCAGGTCTAGGTAAGCAACCCAACTGGCTGTGGCTTTGACTTGGTTGTTGATCATGTGATCTTGTAATGCACCGTCATATGTGACAATGATTTGTCTTGTAGAAAGTTGTTGATCGGTATGAGAAGATGAATTGGGTGCTTGCCAGGCTTGTTCCTTAGATCGCTCAGTTTACTCAGCTCCAATCTGAGAAGAATGAGTTGGAGCGAACCAGCAAGGAGAGGGAAACCTGGATGAAGGATTTTGTCAACCAACTGCGTGACGAGCTGTGGGCAAAGACTAGAACGATCCGGGGTAAGTCCTACTGATGCCCATGTTGCTTCAGGTGCCCTTTGCAGATTGCTGATGCCCGCACCTGTCCTGTTGTAGCTCATGAATCTGAACTACACAACCAGTCCTTGGAATTGGAACGCCTGAGGAAAGAGCTCAAAGAAATTAAAGAAGTGAAATCCAAGGTTGACACTAAGTTTGAGAGTAAGTTGTTTGTCCACTTCTGAACTTTGGCTGACTAAGTAATCTGGTTCCCTCATAGCTTGTCTTTTGGATGACAGACGCAATTCAGTTCCTTCGGTTAAAAAATCAAAGTGATAGAGGACTTGCGGAGTGCCATTGTGGACTCAGCGAGGTCTCTATTAGACATCATGCAGTCGGGGAAGCCAGTTCCAGCTCAAGTACTCCTGCCCAAGTGCTACAACGACTTCGAGACGCTCCGGCTGTCTTGAAGAACTTTGCTATGGAGCATACCACCCTGGGGATTGCCCTGGCGCTTGCCATGACCAAATCTCTTTACCCCCGAGTGGATATCAAGGCAGTCGGTGAGGGGTTCGCCAAAGGCACGACTCTAGAGCAGGGCCTTGAGCTGATCAACCTGGAGAGGCCTACTGCAAGGACTATTGCTGAGGAGTTGCCGCTGTAGTTGCTCTGCCCAAAAAGAAACTCTTTAAGTGGTATGTGTACGGAGAAAACAATCATGATTTGTATATACTGTAAATGCATGTGTTTCTATGTTTTTTGCAAATCCTGCCCGAGTACTTGATTCTTCGCAGTCGTCATTAGCCTTATCCGACCAACCAAATTGTACCGAGCAATGAGGACCAACTTAAAACACATTCATCCGATAAGTCTATACTCGGTAGAAGTTAGCATGATCGTTATAAGCCTTCGTGACTTAGATAAAATAGACTCGAGTTTAGGCAATAACAGAATATGTATTATCATCATGTAGCCCCCGACTCACTACTCGGTTGGAACAATCGGAGTAGTGAGTCAGAGTAAAAAAACTTTATTTATATAGAAATTTAGTACAATGCTCAGGTATAGAAAAGATGTAGCTGTCCTATGTTCCATGAGTTGTTGACTAGGACGTCGTGTTTAGTCTTTAGTTGGTAAGCCCCCGGGTGTGTCACCTCAGCGATAATGAATGGCTCCTCTCATAAGGGAGATAATTTGTGCCCGTCTTTAATGGTTTGAATTTTTCTCAATACGATTTCTCCCACTGAAAAGGTGCGGCCATAGACATTACGACTGTGATAACGATGTAGGCCTTGAAGGTATCTTGCCGATTGAATTGTTGCGATGTCCCTTACTTTCTCCAATTGGTCGAGCTCGACCAGTCGGTCTTCATTTGATTTTTCTTCTGAGTGGGCCCGAACTCGCGAAGAGCCGAACTCCAACACTGTTGGTAACATGGCCTCAGCACCATAGATTAGGAAGAAAGGAGATTGCCTTGTTGCCCGACTAACCGTGGTTTGTAGAGACCAGAGAATAGATAGAAGTTCTTGTGCCCTGCATATGGTTGTAGTCGGTCAAACATCCTAGCCTTGACACCTTGTAAGACCATGCCGTTTGGGCGCTCGGCCTGCCCATTGCTCCGTGGGTGGGCCACGGAAGCATAACAGATCTTGATGCTGAATTCGTCACAGAAATCTTGAAAGATGCCACCAATGAACTGAGTGTCGGTTTATGTTATGATGCGATTAGGTACTCCAAACTGGTAAAAAATTCCCATGATGAAGTCTTCTGCCCTAGCCACAGTGATGGTAGCAACGGGTTTGCCTCAATCCACTTTGTGAACTTGTCCATCGCGACAAACAAGTGTGTGAACCCTCATGGCGCTTTGTTGAAAGGCCTGACCATATCATGCCCCCAAATTGTGAAGGGCCAAGTGATTAGACTTGTCTGCAACTCTTGAGCTGGTAAATGTGTTTGCCGAGAAAAAAATGACATCCATCGCATGTCGGAACTATGTCTTGGCATCGGTAACCGCAGTCGGCAATAAGAAACCCTGTCTATAAGCCTTTTCGACTAACGTCCTTGATGCAGTATGGTTGCCACAGATGGCCGAGTGGATCGATTACAGTATTTGTGTCGATGCTTTGTATCGGCAATAATTATATGGGGCTATTCATAAGACCTAAACTTGATGGATTGCAAAGGAACATGAAACGAATTTATCCTGGTTCAGGCCTTCAAGGAGAGGTAATACCCTACTTCTAGTTGTTGTGTATTGTCTTTGAGGTTTCTCTGATGAGATTGATTGTATGTATCGATCCCCCTACGGGGTTCCTTGCCTCTCCTTATATACTGAGGAGGCAAGGTTACAAGGTAGGAATTCTAGTCGGAGTCAACCAAGTGATTTCCTTTTAGGAACATAACTCAACCGGCTAGGACTATATCCCTTCCCTTGTCATGCAAGGTAACATACGCCGAGTCTTATTGTATCCCTAATTATATGATCAGGCCCATTCTCTATCCGAGTGCCCACATTACTTTCTACGAGGTACCCAGGGCCCATGGCCTCCAAATTAGCCCCTGAGACTTTCATCGTCGAGTCACAGCTGGTGCTGAGTGCTTATCCTCCATGGTGAAGATTTCCCGAGTGTATTGCTCCCGAGTACCCATTGTCCAAGTACCTCTTCTCTAAGTCCCACTTCATGTCGACTGGCTATGAGGCTATGAAGGGCTTTATAGAAAAAATTAAATAGCGTGCACCCAGTAGGCACACCTATTAGGTGTAGCCCCCGACTTTATGCTTAATTGTGAAACAATTAAACATAAAGTCAAAGATCTTTAATCTTTAAGTTTTTCCGTGTGAAATATTTCTCAAAAATTGGACTCTTCAGCATCATATCAGCTGGAAATATTTTTGCCCAAGGTAATTTGGCTAAGCCTGTAAGTCGAGTACCACTTCATGGATTTTGACCCAATATGTGGTTAGGTGTACTTGAGAGATACTTGCATCTCCAATTTTAATGGAGACTAGCCATTGGTTCTTATAAAGATATACCCTCAATACCTATTAAATAATTTAGACATCTGAACGCATGTATCTAGCAAATAGGCTTAACGTGAAGCATATCTGATAATTTTTGTCGGTTCCTGTAAAATAATACCTGTACTCATATCTTATGTAGCCTGCCCAGACCAGCCACCTAGCGTAGGCCTATAAATCACGGGGAGAGAGAAAAGATTTCCCTTTCTCCCCCAAATTGCCAAACCGCTTCGCTTCCAGAAAACACGCCCAAATTTCGCGCTCTCCACTCTGCCTAGGGTTTCCGCTTGCTCGAGCTCCCCTCCAGAAATCCGTAGGGTTTCTTTATCCCCACTTCGATTCCCACCTTCTAGAAGCTTTTCCCCTTCGTTCCGCACTTCAAAGTTGCTGAGGGCTGCGTTCGACATCCCTAACATCTCGTTCAGGTGGCTGACATCGACCACCTGCTCCTTGAAGCTGGCATACCTGGAGAAGAAGAAATTCCTCCAACCGAAGGAGCTCATCAACTAGCGCCCAGCCATCGGTGAGACAATCCCCTCCCCAGATTCCCACGAAATCGTGGTGTTTGCTTCTTTTTTCAATAGGGGCTTTGCTCTTCCATCTTCTGATTTTCTCCATGGCCTCCTCGATTACTATAAAATCGAGCTCATCCATCTCAACCCCAATTCCATCCTCCAGATCTCTATTTTTGTCACCCTCTGTGAGGCTTTTCTTGGGGTCGATCCCCATTTCAATCTCTTCCGATTCCTCTTCCACGTCAAACCTCAGCCTTTAAAATCCAAACCCCAAGTGAAAGGGGGTGTGGGGCTTCAGCTCCGCAACGAGATGAAGAAGGCTTATCTCCACATCTCCCTGAAGACATCGCTGAAGGGGTGGCATCAGGAGTGGTTCTACTGTTCCAACCTGGAGCCCTCCTTGCCAGCCTTCACGAGAAAACCTCCTACAGTCCTGGACAGCTGGACAGCTCTCCCTTCAGACGCTGACAAGGTCCAGGTGTTGCTGCTACTGGAGAAGATCGAAGCCCTGAAGGACAAGGGGTTGACAAGGCCATGGGTGGCACGGACCTTCCAAAATCAGTGCATTCAACCCCTAAAGGCCAGGATTCACGTTGGCTATGACTACTGGGGAAGAAAGACCCCATTCGGGAGTGCTCTGACTTTGTTGACAAGGACGTCGTCACTGACACCTTGCTCGGCTACTTCGTTAATGGAGTAGTCGAGACTTTGGATGCTGAGAGGGCTCCCAAGCCCTACTGCCAGAGCATGCCCCGGCTGATGGTAACATCTTGTTCTTTGATTGTCTTATACTTGCTTGTCTTGGTGGATATGAGCCTAGTCCAATTGAGTATGCTTTTATTCATAATGCTTGCAAGAATTTGCTAAATTCTCATCGAACCCTCCTAGCCAGCCGACTAGGGAGTCCAGGGAAAGGCCGGCCAGCCCCTCAGCTGTCCAACCCAGCCCCAAGAGGGCTAGGAAGCAACCCATGGCAGACCAGGCCAAGAAGAAAAGCATGTCGAGCATGGCATCAGGCAGTCCCAAGATCAAGGAACACAACAGCACAGCCCCGGCACCGATCAGCCCTAGGACTACACCGCCGACTGTACTACCAGCCTAGCCAGCCACACCTAGTGTGGCGCCGACTGGCCTAGGCTCCACACCTCCTGCTGCTGCACCTCTGAGTAAGCCTTCGGGCCCGTTGCCGACTACCTCCCCCCCTGGCACACAAGGGTGGAGATTTAAAACTTCCAAAAGGTATGAAATCTTCATTCTTTAGGAAACTTTGAGGTGTGTTGCATTGTCTTGACTATAGTATGATCATGCGGGAAGCCAAGTGACACTGATCCCAAGGGGATAGCACCACCGACCCCCAGTGCTGTCCCTATCCCGACTGAGGCCGAGACTGTATAGCCTCAACCCGAGCCGAGTGCTGCTCCAGCCCCCGAGGTCAAGATGGCGCATTCGGCTGGGCCACAAACTTCACCAAGTCGGGACATCACAAGCGCAGTCAAAGCCTCGATTGCCGAGTCAACCAAAGAGCCAGTGTCCTCATGAAGGCCCTAGACCCAGGACCCCCTCCCCTCCATTATCATTGTCCTCAGAAGAAAATGACCTCCCCAGGCTCAAAGCCCCTCCACCAAACTTCCCCCAGGTGCTTTATTGGGTCAACCCAGATGGAAGTGATGAAGCCTTTGAACTGAATAAGGAGGCTGCCCAGAAAGAATGGGTTGAGCTGATAGAGGCCACCATTAAGGCGTCGAGGCAGGTCCAGGTATGCAACTCGGTTGTCTGTAACTTCACACTGATTGTCTGATCTTGTAGCTCGTTCTGCGATGACTCACTTTGCTTGATAATTGTTTTGTTTGTGCAAAAAATCGTCGAGCGATCTGAGAAGGTGAGTCAAGTTCTTACCCAACTCACTCCCCAGATCACTCAACTTAACCAGCTCTAGGCCACAAAGGACGAACTAGAATAGACTAGTAAGGAGAGGGAGGACTGGTTGAAAGACTTGGTCAACAAGCTGCGGGACGAGGAGTGGGAGAATATAGGGACCATCAGAAGTAAGTTTCCCTTCTGCCCGAGTAGCTCCAGGCATCCTCTCAGTGTTTCTAACCTTCAATCTTGATTGGCTGTAGCTCTCGAGACAAATCTGAACAACTAGTCACTAGATATTGAGAGCCTAAAGAAGGAGCTAAAAGAGCTCGAAAAGGCGAAATCCAAGGTCGACATCGAGTATGCGAGTAAGTCGTGTGTCTGTTCCCTAACTCTATCTGACTAGAAATTCATACTTGCTTATGTCTTTCTTCTGTATGAGTAGCCTTCAAGACCAATGCGCAGACCCAGTTCAGCACCTTTGTCGAAGAAATCAAAGTGATAAAGGATTCGCGGAATGCCGTAGTGGATTCGGTGAAGACTTTATTTGACATTATGCAGCCAGGCCAAGCTGGGTCTAGTTCAAGCTCTCCTTCCCAGGTGGTTCAACGTCTTCAAGAAGCTCCGGCTATTTTGAAGGAATTCGCCACAGAGCATGCCACCGTAGGCATCTCTCATGCCTTAGCCATGATAAGGTCTCTCTACTCCCGGGTAGATATTGAGGCGATTAGCGAAGGATTTGCTGAGGTCACCACCCTGGAGGAAGGTTTAGAGCTGATAAACCAAGCTAGGCCGATTGCTCGGGCAATAGCTGAGGATCTGCCATTGTAGAAACAAACTCATTTTAAGTAGTTGGTGTATGAGAAAGACATAAACGATCTGTATATATTGTAAATATTTTTGTTTGTTGTGAAATCTTGCTGAGTGCATGCTTTATCATAGTCATCATTAGTCTAGCCAATCTATGCTGAGTCGTTAAGGACCAACTTAAAAAGCGTTTATCCCATAAGACTATTCTCAGCAAAATTTAGCATAATCGTTATAGAACTTCATGACTTGGATAAAATAGACCCGGACTTTAGTAATAACCAAAGATAAGGACAAATGATGTGTTATCATCATGTAGCCCCTGACTAACTACTCGGTTGAAACAATCGGTGTAGTGAGTTAGAGTAAAAAAATTTATTTATATATAAAAATTGAGTACAATGCTCAGGTATAGAAAAGACGTAGCTATTCTATGTTTCATGAGTTGTTGATTAGGATGCCGTCTTTTGTCTTCAGTCGGTAAGCACCCGGACATGTCACCTTAGCGATAATGAATGGCCCCTCCCATAAGGGAGATAATTTGTGCTTGTCTTTAGTGGTTTGAATTTTTCTCAAAACAAGATCTCCCACTAAAAAGACGTGGCCACGGACATTATGACTGTGATAACGACGTAAGCCTTGAAGATATTTCGCCGATTGGATAGTTGTGATGTCCCTTGCTTCTTCAGACTGGTCGAGCTCAACCAGTCGGTCTTTATTTGACTTGTCTTCTGAGTGGGCCCGAACTTGCAGAGAGCCGAACTCCAACTCGGTTGGTAACACGGCCTCAGCACCATATACTAGCTGACCGTGGTTTGTAGAGGCCAGAGAACAATGGGAGTTCTTGCACCTACCGCCCTGTATATAGTCGTAGTTGGTCAAACACCCTAGCCTTGATACCTTGTAAGACCATGCTATTTGCACGCTCGACCTGCCCGTTGCTCCGTGGGTGAGCCACTGAAGTATAACAGATCTTGATGTGGAAGTCGTCACAGAAATCTTAAAAGATGCCACCAGTAAACTGAGTGCCGTTGTCTGTTATAATACGATTGGGAACTCCAAACCGGTATATAATCCCCATAATGAAGTCTTTTGCCCTGGCCGCTGTGATGGTAGCAACCGGTTTTGCCTCAATCCACTTTGTGAACTTGTCTACTGCGACAAACAAGTATGTGAACCCTCCTGGTGCTTTCTTGAACGGCGCGACCATGTCAAGCCCCCAAAATACAAAGGGCCAAGATATTGGAATTGTCTGTAACTCTTGAGCTAGTAGATGTGTTTGCCGAGCAAAGAATTGGCATCCCTCGCATGTCCGAACTATATTTTTAGCGTCGGTAACTGCAGTTGGCCAGAAGAAACCTTCCCTATAAGTCTTTTCGACTAACGTCCGTGATGCAGCATGGTTGCCACAGATGCCTGAGTGGATTGTTTGTAGAATCTGCTTGCCTTCCTCAAGTGTGACATAACGCATGAGGACTTCGAATGCGCTTTGACGATAAAGGTTTTTTCCGACTACTAGAAAACATTTGCTTCGATACTTAATCTGCTTGGCTTCGTTGCGGTCTTCTAGGAACTCGTCTTCTAATAAGAATCAGATGATTGGAGTCCGCCAGTCTTAAGAGATGATTAGCACTTCTCTTGTCTCCGAGGTAGGTTCAGCCGCCGACTGCTCGTGATCAGGCTCTCTCTTGACTGATGGCTCCAGTAATTGCTCGACAAAAACTCCAGTCAGGACCACTTCACGCTTGGATCCTATGTTCGCTACCTCGTCTGTGGCTTCATTGTTGTTAACACCAAATTTGGTACGGTTCGTTATCATGCTCGGTTAAGGAAAGAGGCTATATCAGCCGATGGAAGCTAATCTAGAAGAAGCCGAATTCAGGAAGGAATCGTGAAGACCACAGCATAGCAGTTAACTATTTTATCTATAAATTAGGTAGCTTTAATAATTTTTAGGAAAACTTGATCTCGTGTTCGATCAGGGCTTGTTAAGTTTCCTTTTATAGTTAGGAAACTCCTGTTTCGTATCTAATCAGGACTGTATCAACTCGGGGTATAAATACGTATGCCCGGGTACCATGTAGATCATCTCTTAGATCAATTCAAATTCGGCGCATCGCCACCCTTTTCGACGGGTTCTTACTTCTCAAGCCGGGCTACATCGGTTAGGTCCGACCTCCTGCGAGAGGGCAAGTCTCGTTACCCCGACTATCGTATCGGCTAGGACTTCCTCGGTTAGGTCCGATATTCTAGCCGGTCTATGGTAGTCGGCTTACCACGATGTATCTATTCTGTCTACGGCTGCATCAGTTTAGTTTGATCTCTTAGGCTGAGTGGATATATCACATCACGCGTGCATAGATTTTATCGGCTTATTGGGGATAATTTATCATCAGTTTGTGCTGCATCGGTTAGATCCGACCTACTAAACTGCCTGCGATAAGTTATTCCTGCTAGGTTGATAGATGTTATGCAAGCGTCTTATCGGGATGTATAGCCGATAAGTTATCGTATAGTACATCACAATTGTATTAGATCTATCGACTCATCGAGGTTCTTTTATCATTATTAATCTGTGTTGCATCAGTTAAGTTTGACCTACTAGATTGATAATGATAGATTTATCCTTGTTAAGCCGATGGGTGTCTATGCAATGTTCTATCAGAGTGCCTAGCCGATAAGTTATCTTTTACTAGATAAAGCCGACTGTATTCTCTTGATTATTATTTTGATTTTCTACACTATCATCGGCTTTCCAGCCGATGCACATGTTCTATTGGTAGTCGGCTGATTTATTTATTTATATCGTTATTGGTTTCCTAGCCGATACACAAGTGCTGTCGGTAGTCAGGCAGTCGGCTCGAGGGAAGTCGGCTGGTTTTCTATCTTTTTATATTATTAGTTCTCTAGCTGATGTACAAGCGCCATCGGCAATCGGCTGGAAGGAGTCTGTATCGGCTTGTTGGCCGATTGGATCAATGATCTAACTTTTTTCTATCTCCTTGTCAATTGCTGGGTCAAATTGACTGGCACGCCCATAAACCTCAAATTTAGGACCTGCACTGGAGCTAAGCAGATCTCCCAGACCTTCGCGTGTCTAGTGCACCGAACCAGATCATCAACTCGTCTTCAGCGCTGATCGGTGATTTTCGGTGTCAACAATTGTATTGGCGCAAAACGTGAGTGATTTTTAGCCCGTCAAACTTGTTCTCTAGCTTCCACACTTCTTGGCAGTATGCTGCTATGTTGTTGTTCAGGCATGTCCAGTCCTTCATGACTTGATTCACCACAAGTTGGGAATCTGCGCGAACCACCAATCTTCGGATACCGAGTGATATGGCAATATGGAGTTCATAGATGAGTGTTTTGTACTCGGCGACGTTGTGGGATGTTGGAAAGTGTATTTGAAGGACGTATTTAAGTTTTTCTCCTGATGGTGACATTAGAACAATGCCAGCTCCTGCTCCGCCAATCCGTAGAGAACCATTGAAGTACACTGTCTAGTATTCAAGCTTATTCGCAGGTGTAACCGACTGAACCTCTCTCCACTCGGCCACGAAGTCAGCGAGTGCTTGAGATTTGATTGTTGTCCGTGGTTGGAAGATGATGTCAAATGCCATCAACTCGAGTGCCTATTTAGCGATTTTGCTGGTGGCTTCGCGGTTGTGTAGAACATCCCCAGGTGGAAACGAAGTGACAACTATGACCTGGTAGGATTGGAAATAGTGCACCAGCTTCCGGACAGTGATGAGTAGTCCATAGAGCAGCTTCTGGACTTGAGGGTAGTACATCTTTGATTCGCCTAGGACTTCGCTGACGAAGTACACCGGTCGTTGTACCTTTCGGATATGTCCTTGCTCATCGTGCTTGACGACCAAAACCGTGCTGACTACTTGAGTAGTTGCTGCCAGATATAGCATAAGCGGTTCCTGGGGTATTGGTGACACCAAGACAGGTGGTGATGTGAGGAATTTCTTGAAGTCTTCAAAAGCTTGTTGCGCTTCGGGCGTCCATTGAAAATTGTCAGTTTTCTTCAATAGCTTGAAGAAAGGCATCCCCTGTTCGCCAAGTCGGGAAACAAATTTGCTAAGTGCCGCCATGCAGCCGGTCAGCTTCGTATATTCTTCTAGCTAGTCAGGGGGGCCATGTTCATAATTGCATTGATCTTCTCTAGGCTCGCCTCTATGCCATGGTGTGATACGATGAAACTGAGCAGTTTTCTTGAGGGTACTCCAAAGGCGTACTTTTCCGGGTTCAGCTTCATCTTGAATCTTCGAAGGCTTTGAAAAGTCTCTTCTAAGTCAGCAATGAGGGCCTTTGAACTTGGTATTAATTACCACATCATCGACATATGCCTCCACGTTGCGCCTAAGTTGGGTGTGAAGACACCGCTGGATGGCACGTTGATACGTTGCGCCAACATTTTTCAACCGAACGGCATAGTGACATAGCAATATGCTCTGAATGGTATGATAAAAGACGTCTTCAGGCAATCCTCCTTCTTAAGACTTATCTGATGATATCCAAAGTAGTAGTTGAGAAAGCTAAGTAGTTCGCATCCTGCAGTTGAATCGACCATCTGATCTATCCTGGGTAGATCAAATGGGTCTTTGGGACACGCCTTGTTTAAGTCGGTGTAGTCGACGCATGTCAATGTTTTGTATCGGCAATAATAATATGAAGCTACTTGTGAGACATAAACTTGATGGATTGCAAAGGAATAAGGAACAATTTATACTGGTTCAGGCCCTCGAGATGAGGTAATACCCTACATCCAGTTGTGGTGTATTGCCTTTGGGGTTTCTCTGGTGAGATTCATACCGGGGGATAGGGTTACAGGGTAGGAATCCCAGTTGGACTCCGATCAAGGGATTTCCTTCTAGGAATACAATGTGCCCGACTAGGATTATATCCTTTCCTTGTCGTACAAGGTAATGTATGCCGAGCCCTATTGTATCCCTAATTGTAAGGTTAGGCTCATCCTCTGTCCGAGTGGCTCAAACGCTTCTCATGAGATACCTGGGGCCCATGGCCTCCACAGCAGCCTCTGAGACCTTCATAGTTGAGTCACAGCTAATGCCAAGCGCTCATCCCCCTTGGTGAAAGCTTCCCGAGTGCCTTGCTCTCGAGTACTCGTTGTCTGAGTGCTTCTTCTTTAAGTCCTGCTTCATATCAACTGGCAACGAGGCTATGAAGGGCTTCATGAAAAAATATAAATAATGTGCACCTATTAGGTGTAGCCCCTGACTTTGTGCTTAATTGTGAAACAATTAAACATAAAGTCAAAGATCTTTAACCTTTCAGTCTTTCCCGAGTAGTATACTACACGAAAATTAGACTCTTCAGCATCATGTCAGCTGGATGAATTTTTGCTCAGGGCAATCATTGGCTAAGCATGTATACCAAGTACCACTTCATGGATTTTAACCCAATATGCGGTCAGGTGTACTTGAGAGATACCTGCACCTCCAATTTTAATGGAAACCAGTTGTCGATCCTTATAAGGATATATTCTCAATACCCGGTAAATAATACAGATATCTGAACACATGTGTCCAGCAATTAGGCTTTCATGAAGCATATCTGATTATTTAATTGGTTTCCATTAATAGCATCTGCACTATGATTTTAACATAGCCAGCAGTCGGCTCAATAGAGCATGTCATTTAGAAACTCATGTCTTGTGGCCCAGTACTGAATTAGTCGGCCCAAGCCCATTTATCAGCACAGGCTTTATAAGGCGAGAGAGAGAAAAGATTCCCCCTTCTCCAATTTACTAATCGTTTCATTTTCTAGCTTCCACACCCAAATTTCACGCTCCGCCTTGCTAGGGTTCACTGTAGCCTATGCCCCCACTCGAGAATCGCCTGGTTCTACTCCGCTGCATCCATTCCAAGCCTCCACGAGTCTTTCCCCCAAATCTTTTCACCTTCAGCAATGCCGAAAGCCTCATTGGAGATCCTTGAGATGACCGCCGGAGTCTGGCCGATGTCGGACTACAGCCCGGTGAAGCTGAAGCTGCTGGAGAAGCGGTTGATGCTACAACAACAAGATGTCATCCATTGGCGCACCGCAGAAGGGGAATCCATGCCAGCGCCCAAATCTGGTGAGACCGTCGTCTTCGCCTCGTTCTTTGATCGCGGTCTTGCCCCCCTTCTTCGGATTTCCTTCGCCAACTTTTGTCTTTTTATCAAATAGAGTTGGTGAATTTGAATCCCAACTCTATCCTACACATCTCCATCTTCGCCACTCTGTGCGAAGCCTTTCTAGGGGTTAAGCCCCATTTCAATCTTTTTCTTTACTTGTTCCACATCAAGCCCCAGCCATCCAAGAACAAGATCCAAACCATTGAGGGGCCGGTCTCTAACTTAGGAATGAGATGAAGAAAACTTATCTCAACGTTCCTTTGAAAACCTCCCTCAAGGGCTGGCATAAAGAATGGTTCTACTGTTCTAATCTCGAACCTTCTCTGCCCCCTTTCACTGGTTCTCCACCAACAGTTCTGCCCAGCTGGTCTTCAGTGCCAAATTATGAAGAAATAGGACAAGTATACCAATTGATGGAGAAAATTGACCTCCTGAAGAGCTCGGGGCTGACTGGTCCCTAGGTGGTGAGGTGCTTCCTAAACCGTAGCACCAAACCTCTGAAGGCCAGGAGCCATTTTGGCTGGGATTACCAAGGCAAGAATGATCCCAGCCGTGAATACCCCGATATAGCCGATAAGAACAAGGTTACTGATACCCTGCTTGGCTTCTTTGTCAATGGGGTAGTGGAGACTGAGGACGTAGAACACGCCCCCACGCCCTACAGCCGGAGTAGGCCTCGGCCACAGGTAATCTTGAAAGATTGATATGGATTGTTATCCTTCTGTGACAAATATTTGTGAATATCTGTCTTGGATTGTTCTACAATGCATGATATATGTTGTCCAAATACTTGCAGGACTGTGCGGAGTTTGATATTGACTCCCAAAATCAGCCAGCCACCAAAACGAAGAAACAGCTAGCCAGCCCTTCTGCTGCCCAACCCTGCTCCACGAGGGCTGGGAAGAAGCCAATTGAAGACCCAGGAAAGAAGAAGAAAAGCACTCCGAGTGTAGCGCTGGGAAGCCTGAAGATCAAGGATCCTATCAGTTTAGCTCCCAGGCCGCCAAGCTCAAGACCGGTGTCACCAAGCCCAAGGCTAGCGCTGCCGAGCCCAAGGCTAGCTCCACCGAGTGCCTCGACTCCCCACTCGGCTGCGTCAGGAACAGAGCCGACTGGGGCCAAATCACCACCACCGACTGCCGCGCCGACTGGCCCGACAGCCGGCAGCTCTCTGCTATCGAGCAGGCTATCAAGCCCCTCGTCGACATCTTCTGGAGCTCCCCTGTGGAAATTCAAGACTTCCAAGAGGTAATAAATAACATATTCAATCTTCTGAGAATCTTGAATGATGTGATAGTGTCTTGATATCTGACATATTGTGCAGGAAGTGAGTTGACATAGATCCCAAGGGGACTATGCCACCAACTCTTGCAACCGAGCCCATCCTAGCCGAGCCAGAACTAGTAACATCATCTGTCGAGCCAACGACTGCCCCAGCTACTGAAGCTGAATTAGTCTTGATAGCAGAGTTACCAGCGTCGGCCAACCAGGAAGCGGATGCTGAAACTGCTACCTGTGGAGGCCATGGGCCCCGAGTACCTCATGACGAGCATATGGGCCACTCGGACAGAGGATGGACCTAGCCTTGTAATTAGAGATATGATAGAGCTCGGCAGACTTAGCCTTGTACGAAAGGAATATACAGTCCTAGTCGGGTAGGTTATATCTCTAAGAGGAGATCCCTTGGCCGTAGTCCAGTTGGAACTCCTACTTTGTAACCCCGTCCCCCAGTATATAAGGGGAGGCAAGGCGCCCCCTGAGGGCAAGAGATAGAGATTCATTAGAATCATACTTCCTCAAAGGAATACTGTTCGCACCAAAAACCACCGGGTGTGCCAAGAAGCTTGTTGATGATCTGGTTTGATGCGATTGAACATACGAAGGCCTGGGAGATCTGCTTAGCTCCAGTGCAGGTCCTAAAATCTTGAGGTTCGCAGGCGTGCCAGTCAATTTGACCCAATAATTGACAAGGAGAAAATATTAATTCAGTGAATCAATCGGCCGACATACTAATGTAGACTCCTTCCAACCAATTGCCGATAGCTCCTGTACCGAATTCCCCTGAACCGACTGCCTGACTTGCCCGGGCCCTCGCCTGTGTCCGCGCTCGGGTCTTCGCCTGTTGCCCACGCTCGGGTTCTCGTCTGTTGCCCGAGCCCGGGACCTCGTGCCCGCGTCCGGCTACCAGCAGCGATCGGCCGATAAGCCGATAAAGTCTTCCTTCAGCCGATGGCGCCAACAGTGCTCGCACATCGGCTACGCCTGTACCCGGGCCCTTGTCCTCGGCGTGCTCGTGCTGGGTCAGCAGCAATTGCACATCGGCTATCGGCTGATACGGACTGATGTGGGCCCCTTGTAGCCGATGGCCGATGGCACCTGTGTATCGGCTAGGAAACCGATAACGCTATAAGAAAATAGATAAGCTGTCAGTATAACATGTGCATCGGCTAGAAGCCGATGATAAAATAGATAGGCAGAATAGTAAACTAGCCGACTGCCAAGGAAACACATGTGCATCGGCTAGAAAACCGATGATAATATAGATGACCAAAATAGTAAAGATAATACAGTCGGCTTTATAAAAAGATAACCTATCGGCTAAGCACTCCGATAGAACGTCGCATATACACCGATCGGCTCGTCAAGGATAAATCTATTATTATCAATCTAGTAGTTCAGACCTAACTGATGCAGCACAGATTAATAATAATAAAGGAACCTCAACAAGCCGATAGACCTAATGCAACTGTGATGTAATAAGATAACTTATCGGCTATACATTCTGATAAGACACTTCCGCAAAAACCATCAACCTAGCAGGAACGATTTATCACTGGCAGCTCAGTAGATCGGACCCAACCGATGCAGCACGAACTGATGATAAATCGCCCCCAGTAAGCTGATAAGATCTACGCACGTGTGATGTGGTATACCTGATCGGCCTAAGAGGTCGGACCGAACCGATGCAGCCGTAGACAGGGCAGATACACCTAGGTAAGGGGTGACGAGTCTTACCCTCTCGCAGGAGTTCGGACCTAACCGATGCAGCCCCGCTCGAGAAGCAAGAACCCGTCGAAAGGGTGGCGATGCGCCGAATTTGATTGATCTGTGTGGATAATTTACAAGGTGCCCGGGCGTACGTATTTATACCCCGAGTTACATGAGTCCTTATAGGACATGGAACAGGACTTTCCTAACTAGAAAAGGAAAACTAACAGACCTGATCGAACAAGAGATCAGGTTTCCTAAAAGATAAAACTATCTAATAGATAAGATAAATAACTGCCATAACGTGGTCTTCACGATTCCTTCTCAAATCCGGTTTCTTCTGGATTAATTTCCTCCGGTTGATATAGCTTCTATCTTTACCGAATCTGATATGAGCCGTGCCAAATTTTGGCGTTAACAAATACACCACAACTGGACGTAGGGTATTACCTCACATCGAGGGTCTGAACCAGTATAAACTTTTCGTATTCTTTTGCAGTCCACGGAGTTTTGATCCGACGAGTAGCCCTATATATTTAGTGCTGGTGTAAAACATCGACAGTTGGCGCGCCAGGTAGGGGCTTCAGCGAGATCAACCTCAACAAACTCGATGGATTCGACATCCGGAGTCAACGGCACCAACTTCTCTCGCGGAGACACGATCACGTTTGGAAGCCTCGACTTCGTCGCTGACAAGCTCGGCAAACTCACCCTGGCCGACTCGTTCTCGATCCGATCTGTCGAGGAATCAGCCAACTCCGCGCCAGTCGGCCCACACGACACTGCAGCAACCCCCGTCGACTTGCTGTGGCGATCTTCCACTTGCCCGGGTCTCAGGACAAGTCTCCCCTTCGGCGTTTGACTTGGACTCGGCCTTGAGCCGGCCGGAGTCGGGCTAGGAAGGGGGGAGATTGTCAATCTCCCGTGCAGACTCAGCGACGCCGTGGATACCTACAATCTACATTCCACGCGGCAGACCCGATCCTCTATGGTTTAGTTCGGACATGGCCCAGAGCCATTTGAGATTGGATCTAGGGAGGTCGGAGTCGTCATCACCCCGATAAACACCAAGTCGGACAATAGTTCGAACAACAGTTTGGACACCAGTCTGGCAAGCTTCCTCCTACACCGAGAAATCTTCATGGCGTCCAAAGGTTCTACACCCACACAAGAAGCGCGCCGACTACGCGAGCAAGAAGAGGAGGAGGCCCGCCGACCGCGACAACAACAGGAGGCTGAACGCGAGGCTCGCAACGATGAGCTACGCAGGGCTGGGCGAACTGCTCAGCAACAAATCCTCCAAACTACAGTCGGCGACCACAACGTTTTTGCTACACCTCAACACAATATCGTGGCCGCTGCAACTCTGCTGGACACGCTCCAGTTTGGGCCTGATCATCAGGCCACCCCGACTATAGCAAGGATAAAAGCCATGATCACCGCTGCTGCATGTCAGTAGCACCAACAGTCAGGCGATATCCTCATACCGACCAACTGGTCGGTTTCCCCAACGGTAGTCTCATCAGCCCCAACACGACGTCGAGCGGCTGGCTCCAGTCAGCTGCACACGGCGTCACGCCAGACTTCACTCGGCAACCCCAACAACGACCGGCGGCGTCAAAACGACCGTCGGGACAACCAGGATTTCCGAGGCCGACTACGGCGTGACCTTCGGCAGGACATCAATGCTCAGCGCCGCGAAAGAGAGGAAGACGAGCAGCGCCAACTGGAAGACGAGAATGAGCACTTCGGCCTCCACCACGAGCAGTTTCGCCGCCGTATTCAAAGTCGGAGCCCTCATGAAGATGAAGGAGTACCGGTCTTTACCCACGAGCTGCAACAAGTTGACCGGCCATTAGGCTTCAAGCCGACTGGAAATGAAAAATACGACAGGAAGACCAATTCCAAGCCCTGGCTCACGGTCTACACTCTGGCAATCTGAGCAGCTGGAGGAGATCACAAGGCTATGGCTAACTACCTTCCAGTCGCTCTAACTGACTCGGCGAGGACATGGCTAACAGGACTTCCCAAGCAATCAATTGGCTCATGGGGAGAACTCCGGGAACGCTTCATCACCAACTTCCAGGGAACATATGAGAGGCCATCTTCCGAGTATGACCTATATCAGTTACATCAGAGGAAGAACGAGTCTCTTCGTGATTTCATCAAGAGGTTCTCTGAAAAGAAGAATTCAATCATGAAGATCAAGGAGTCAAAGACACCTCGTTCATCGCCAAATTCACTCGGAAGCCTCCCAACTCTGTCAGCGCTCTATTCGACATGGCGAACAAGTACGCCAACTCGGCCGATGCTGTTGCTGAGGCCCTTGATGACAAAAGGGCACCCTGACAGAAGGAGCAGAAGGACATCGATGATGCGACCACGACTAAAGCTGGGAACCGCAAACGCAAGTCCAACGGCTTCATTGTGGCAGTTGGTCACAACCGTCTTCGACCTTCAACAATTGGAGATTATCAGAACAACAAGTGACGTGTTTGGGGGCTCACAAGCTCAAACGCAAGGATGGCATTCCCACTCCCAAATACAGAACAGCTAAGTCGCTTTCTGATAAATATTTCCTCACTTAGCCTCGCCAATGCCGCAGCCGCTTACACCTAATAGGTGTACAAGCTGCACTTTTTTCTGTTTTTGCTCTTAAATGATTGCAAAAGTACTCCAGTAGCATAAATTCCGATCCATGAAACTTTGCTCCATGAAAGACGAACTCAAGTCACCCAAAACGCGTGTCTGGGAAAGAGCCATGAGCCAATTCCCGATGCTAGGGGGCTATGACTAGTCGAGCAGAGTGCTTAAACGTAAGGGGTCAACTATTCGGGGAAATTAATATCAATAAGAGGAAGAACACTGTGGGTGCCATGGGCCCCGGGTACCTCATGACAAGCATATGGGCCACTCGGATAGAGGATGGGCCTAGCCTTGTAATTAGAGATATAGCTAGATTCGGCAGACTTCGCCTTGTATAGAAAGGAATATACAGTCCTAGTCGGGTGCGTTATATCTCTAAGGGGAGATCTCCTAGTCGTAATCCGATGGGGACTCCTACCTTGTAACCCTGTCCCCTAGTATATAAGGGGAGGCAGGGCGCCCCATGAGGGCAGAAGAGCACTCATAAGCTCAAAGGTGCACACAAGTTCATCAGAACCACCACCGTATATCCTCAAAGGAATACATATAAACTGGACGTAGGGTATTACCTCACATTGAGGGCCTGAACCAGTATAAAATCTCCTTGTGTTCCTTCGCAATCCACCGAGTTTACATCCGCCGACTAGCCCCATATATTTATTGCCGGTGTAAAACATCGACAAACACGTATTTACATATATTGTAAAATACATAAATATTATTTGGGTGATTGTTTTCATTATCAGATGCTACTCATCCGATATGTTTATAATGCAGGGCCAGTTCCGAATACACGTAACAGGAATTCGGGGCTTTGAGCCTATCTCCTACGCTCGGGGGTTGGACTGGTCTGCCAAGATGCTTGGAGTGCGGCGCTTCAAGAATCACTCGGAATGCTCCATGAGAGCTACTGACCGAGTACTTGCGCCAGTCGGGATGTCATCTTCCCTGGCTACGCTCCATATGTGAGCTAATAACCGACCTCTGGCGCCAGTCGGGGCTCGTGTGCTACTCGATTGATAGGGTACGCCCCATGGGGGTTGCCAACCGAATCCTATGCTAATGCAAGGTTCGGGTACCTTATCTGGCTATAACTCTGTTGGATAGGGTATACCACATGAGGGTCACCAGCCGAATCCTATACTAATGCAAGGTTCGGGTACCTTATTCGGCTTTACTGAAGTCAGAGAAGATCTACGTCGTCAAAGCGTATCCAGAGTTCTCATGCACTGCGTCACATCTGGGGAGGGCAAGTAGATTCTGCAATATACCTACTCAGGCATCTGTGGCAATCAGGCTGCATCCAGAACATAAGTCGGAAAGGCTTGCAGACAAGGATTCCTCTGGCTGATTGCGGTTATCGACGTTGAAATACTCATCCTGACATGCAAGGGATGCCAATTTTATAGGGCTACGCTGGGTAGGTCGGTTTAGGCCGGCTTATTCGGTAGCAGGCCACCAAGATATGAGTTTCTACAGTAGCACACTCAATATGGGCCGCTTGCTGACTGTGTTGAAATCACAGTGCTGGTGCTACCAACAGGAACCGATTGGGTAATCAGATATGCTTCATGAAGGCCTAATTGCTGAACACATGTGTTTGGGTATCTGTGTTATCCACCGGGTATTGAGAATATATCCTTGTAAGGATCACAAGCTGGTCTCCATTAAAATTGGGGATGCAGGTATCTCTCAAGTACACCTGACCACATATTGGGTTAAAACCCATAAAGTGGTACTCAGCTTACATGCTTATCCAACAATTGCCATGAGCAAATATTTTTCTAGCCGACATGACGTTGAAGAGTCTAGTTTCCGAGTGACATACTACTCGGGAAAGACTATAAATTATTTCCGGCTAATATGATGCTAAAGAGTCTTATATATGTAACACCCTGAAATTATTCCTATATAAAATATTGTGCAAAAAGGAATTTTCAGAAATGGAATTAAAAGTCTCAATGAGTGAAAAGAATAAAATCAGGGAAAAATCTGAAGAAAAATGGGCTTGAAAATAATTTTATGAAATCCTTTGCTTAATTATTTAATTTCTGGAATTTTCTGGGAATTAATTGGTTAGGGGAAGTAATTTCGGCAAAATAAATAAGCTCACAGCAGTGAAATAAAAAGAGAAAGGTTTTTAAATCCCCTCACAGTTTCTGGGCCAATTTCCGGCCCATTACTGTGCCGTGCCAGCCCGTGCCCGTGCCCCGCTAGTGCCCGTGCCCCGCTAGTGCCCGTGCCCGTGCCCCGCTAGTGCTCGTGCCCGCGCCCCTGCAGTGCCCGTGCCCGTGCCCTGCCCGCCAAGTCGTCGTCTTCCTCGCGCCCGAAGGCGCTGTAGCACCCGAGCACCGCCGCCGCGAATCTCGCCGAATCCGTTTGCCTTGGACCCGTTCTCTCCAAATCGGTTGAGGGAAAACCTAGCCCTTATCCGCCTCTACCTAATCCCCAAGAGAACCGGAGCTGAATCGTGCGTGGAACGGAGCCCCGAAGCCTTTCGAGTCGGTCTCTCTCTCTCTCTCGTCGCCGCCGCAAAACTCGCCGCATCCGAGCCGGAGTCCTCTTCTCTCCGCCTTAAATAGCGAGCCTGGAACCCCTAGGGCCGTTTTCGCCCTTTGGATCGAGCGCCAGCAAACCCTAGCCGCCTCCCCGCGCCTTGCGCTTGTTCCGCCGCCGCCGCCAGGTTCTGGTTGCACGCCGCCGTCGCCTCAGCCGCCGTCGAAGTTCGCCGCCGCCTCGGTTAGGTTCGCCGGACGCCGCTGAAGCCAGGCCGCCGCCTCGCAGCCCTCGGGAACCGCCGGAACACCATCGTCGACGAAGACCCGAAGCCCGCCGCCGCCTCAAGCTCGCCGCCGGCTGTCTCCGTCGTCGTTCTTCGCCGTTTCACCCTCGGTAACGACGCCTCGACCCCTTTATCCTTTCCCGCTCTCCCCGTGCGTCGCCGCCGTCGCTGTAGCCGTCGACCATCGGGTTTAGCGCCGCCGCCGTCGCTGTAGTTGTCGCCGGGGTCGCCGTTGTGGGCGCCAGTTCGGTGCCATCTCGTCGCCATAGGCCGATCCTTTCGGGATCGATGTGAGCCGTCGGGTCCTATCGGCTAGATCCCATCCGTTCGATCCAAACCCTAGAGATCCCAGCCCCCGTGGACAGCGGTGGACTCGGTTCACCTTGGACCAGACCCCTTCCCTCGCACTGACAGTGGGCCCCACTGGTCAGCCGAGAGTTCCCTTTTTCCTGTGACGTCTTAAATACCTTTTCCGGAATAAAATTAATTCAATGATGACACAATAAATCAGTTAGTTGTTTTAAATAGGCTTAAAACTTCTAAAGATCATAACTAATTCATACGAACTCGGTTTGAGGTCGTTCAAGTCTCTAATTTCTCTAAAAATCATGAACTATCCATTAAAAATATAACAATATACTGTTCATGTGTGTTGATGTACTGTTTTTGCTTGTTTTGTTATTTGCCTATAGCTACCGACGCTCAGGAAGAGGCGCAGTTTGTCGAAGCAGGTGTCGAAGACTGTGTGGAGCTGCAAGGCAAGTCACACAGATTCCTCTTTCTCATTGAACATATTGTTCCTATGATTAAAGCTATGCTTTCTTTCAACGCTGCATTTATTTTGGAATGTCATCGGGACAGGAAAACCCTAACTTTTGTTATAGCCCTTTTGAATTGATTACTTGACATTGTACCTATGGGATAATTTTGACTAGCTACCTTTATTTATTGGTTAGCTAGAATAACTCTAGGACCCTGCTTAGCCATGCCTAGCAATTAATAGAATAATTTATGGGTTGTCATAATAATTTCTATACTATTCTTCAGTCACATGAAATGATGATCCCTTTACGACATGGTCGTACAAGGACAACTTAATGGTTCACTAAAAACTTGAATAAAAGGTGGGTCGCGAGCACCAGGGTTGTGTTTGTTGCTAGCGGTGCTCGTGACAGTTAAGGACCGGTTCGCGGACTACTTGTTGCGAAGCAACACTCGTGCTAACCACAAGCTAGTATGGGCTAGCAGGAGTTTGAAGTGTGCCGAGTTCAATAGGAGGCTCCAGGGCGTGTTTGTGGCTGGTATAAGTCCACACATGGCAGTGCCAATAAGGCCATGCTTCGGGTGTCGGACCGTCTTGCGGGGAGGGTATTGATCACCCCTACCGGAGACCGGAGGTTCGACGGGAGGCTCTCCTATTGGGCGAGTTACATGAATGATCCTGTCACAATTCCTTTCCGAGATACCGTGGTGGTATTTAGGGGCACAGTGATGTGCTGTGGAGTTGTGTCTCGTGGGTAAATTGGTACATCTCTGGCCAGAGTAAAACTATTCGGATAGCCGTGCCCACGGTTAAGGGCGAGCCTAGCAATGTTTCTGTGATTAGTCCCACACTACTTAAATTTAATGGTTGAACAGTGGAACTTGTGTAGCTCCAGGTTGGAGTGGTTGGGCCTATACCGTTTTGGTGAGCGGTATAGCGTGGATTAATACTGTTATTTAATTACTGTTTTATTACTCTCTCAAATGTTTTATTAAATGCTTTTATGCAATTATGAGCCATACTATGCCCTCCTTTGTTATCCCGTGCACTTGCATATTTGCTGTGTGGCTTGCGGAGTATGTCATATGCTCACCTTGCAATCAACAATCATTCAGAGGAGGACTACAGCGAAGAGGACTACTTGGAGGACTAGGAGGGAGCCCAGTCAAGTGCGTGGAGTGGGAATCGTCACGCTGTGGTTTATTTATCCGCTGCTAGAACTTTATTATTTGAGAGGTACCATTCACCTCTGTAATAAATGCGTACGCTATGTAACCAATTACTTTGATTATCAATTTTGTCATGTGTGCCTCGGTTGATTCCTGGACGAGGATTTACACACAATAAAACTCCAGAATTTTGGATGGAAATTCTGGGCGTGACAATATACCAGTAGTATAATACTCGGGAAAGGCTATAAGGTTAAAGATCTTTGACTTTATGTTTAATTGCTTCACAATTAAGCACAAAGTCAGGGGCTACACCTAATAGGTGCGCCTATTCAGTGCACACTATTCATATTTCTACATGGAGCCCTTCATAGCCTCACTGCCAGCTGACATGAAGCAGGACTCGGGAGAAGAAGCACTCGGACAAAGAGTACTCGGGAGCAATGCACTCGGGAAAACTTCACCATGGAGGATGAGCACTCGGTATCAGCTGTGACTCAACTATGAAGGTCTTAGGGGCTGCTGTGGAGGCCATGGGCCCCGGGTACCTCATGACAAGCATATGGGCCACTCGGACAGAGGATGGGCCTAGCCTTATAATTAGGGATATGATAGAGCCTGGTAGACTTAGCCTTGTACGATAAGGAATATATAGTCCTAGTCGGGTAGGTTATATCTCTAAGAGGAGATCCCTTGGCCGTAGTCCGGTTGGGACTCCTACTTTGTAACCCTGTCCCCCAGTATATAAGGGGAGGCAGGGCGCCTCCCACTTGGCTACGGTTTTCTCCAGTTCGGCCTTTTCTTCGCCGAGCTTGACAGTGGCCTCTTTTAACTCGGCCTTTTCTCGTTCGAGCTCGGCGTTGGCTTTTGTCAGGTCGGCCTTGGCCTTCTCAAGCCCGGCTCTGGCTGCTTCGGCCTTCTTCAGCTGGGCTTCCTCCTCTGTTCGGGTCTTTAACTCAGCTTCGAGGGCTGCACGACAGATTAGTCAAGAACTTGACCGTGCATCCAAGACACAACTGGGCAGTCAGGAACAACGCGGCTGGAGAAATACATCAAGAACTCAGTCGAGAAGACGCATTCGGGGGACTTACCTCTAATCTTCGCGGCTTGGGCCCAATTTTCATCCCTGAGCTGGGTGGCGGCATCCTTCAGCCAAGCTTCCCTCCCCGCGTGGCGCTCGTCCATCTCGGCCTTCAACGCCCGGAGCTGCTCTAATTCCGCGAGGTGGGGGGCCATTTCGACCAAGATCTTGGTCATCTCCTCATTGCAATCGACAAGTTTCTACTCAAGGAAAGAATAAGCCAAGAGTGGAGTCAAATGTCAAAACAAGAAGACCACCATGACTCTGCCACAAGAATTATACCCCGACTCCTTGGGACCCGGTGATGGTGGCGCGGAGCAAGCTTTCGCGTTCCCTTCTCGCCGTGGCCTCATCAAGCCTAAAACTCTTCATGGTTCTGTCGGGCGCCGTCCAGTGAACGTCCGAGGGAGCCTACGCAGAGGAGCTTCAATCCGAGGAAGGTTCGGGATCTCCGGCGGCAGCGACGATGATGACGACCACGACCACGACGGGACGGGGTCCCGGCCCCCACGCCGGCATCCCCCACAGCCTCGGGAATCAGCTTGGGGGCTCCAGCAGCGACCTCTGCAGCAGGCGGTGACTCAGGGGCTTGGGCAGCAGCCTCAGTAACTGCCTCTTGGTCGGGCGGCAACTGCGGCCCCGCAGTCGGGACCACCTCAGTCTCCATGACTGGGCTGGCCTCCGGCTCAGTGGATGTGCTTGCGGGCGCCGGCTCGGCTGGACGGGCTCTTCAAGGGGAGCGGTCGGAGCGGTCTCCTTGAGATCGATGTCGGCACGTTTCCTGCATCACAAGACAGACATCAAAGTACCATTGCAACAGACAAGAATCTCAGAAAATCCGGAGCGGCATACCTCTTGGAGAACTTCAGCTTCCTGCCCGGCGATCCAGGTCCTGGTGGAGCGCTACCTCTGGTTGTTGGCCCGGCTGGCGAATCAGTCAGCGGAGACGTGGCAGCTGGAGGGGGCCCCGTTGGAGGCGTAGCCGACTTAGGCACCCGCGTGCTTGGCAGATCCCGCTCGGATCGTGCACTCGGCGGTGCTTTTGCAGGGCTCGGCAATGTCGAGCTCGGCCGTACAAGTCCCAACCTGGGACTTGATCGCCTGGGCGCCGCGATGACGGTGTCCTTTATCTTCAGGCTTCCTACCACGGCGCGCGGCGTCATGGCCCCCTCGCCCCGATACAGAATAGGGTTATTCCCCGCTCTCCTGGAGTCGGGTTGGGCAGCAAAGGGGCTCCTCGGCCTCTTCTTTGATTTGACAGCTGACAACGGGCGTGAGTCCTCATCAAACTCCTCGCACCACTACAGGAGAATCCACAAAATACATCACACAATGCCGGGCAATCATACATATAGGCCCATAGGCGTTCGTCACGGAAGAAGGTTAAAGATTACCTTGGTACGGGGCTGAATGAAGCTATAAGCCGCGACCCGGCGATTATCGTCTTCGGTCGTGATCACCCCTTCGGAGAAGTAACCGAACAGGGTCTTGGTCACTGTGCGCTTGTTAGCCAACTCGTTGCTCACTCGGTCAGGATCATTTTTTCCCTTAAAAGCCCAGCCAAATGCGCTCCTCAATTTCAGCGGCTGGATGCGCCGAGTCAGGAAGCGACGAGCCACCCAAGGTCCTGTCAGGCCAGCTTTCTTGAGGTCATCTAATTTCCCCAACAATTGGTGCACTTGCCCCATCTCCTCATAGGTTGGATCTGCCGACCCACTTGGTAAAACTATCGGCGGCAAGCCGGTGAATGGATGCAAGGAGGGAGCCAGATCTGTGCAATAGAACCACTCCTTGTGCCAGCCTTTCAAGGAAGATTTCAAGGGGAGATCAAGATATGTTTTCTTCCCATCACTCCTCAACTGGAGACCGGCCCCCCCAATCACATTGATATTATTTTTGGAGGGCTGGGGTTTGATGTGGAACAGATGCCTGAAGAAATTAAAATGGGGTTCCACACCCAAAAAACACTCGCAAAGAGTGACAAATATGGAGATTTGAAGAATCGAGTTGGGATTCAAATTCACCAACTCCAACCCATAGAAGTCAAGGATGCGGCGGAAGAAATCCGAAGAGGGAAGGCATAAACCCCGATCAAAAAAAGAGGCAAAAACTACTGTTTCACCAGATTGGGGATTTGGGACCGACTCACCCTTAGCCGGCCGCCAACGGATCACCTCCTGACTGGGCAACTTCAATTGACTCTCTAGCAGCCTCAGTTTCACCGAGCCGCAATCCGAAGTTGGCCAGGCATTCCCCAGCGCACCCACAAGATCCGAAGCTTTCGGCATGGTTGGGAGCGGAAAGATTTGGGGGGAAAGCGAATTGGGGGCTTGGACCAGACGAAGCGGACTAAAATCGCCCGAGTTCGAGCAGGGAACAGCAGCAGTAGCTAATCCTAGCCGAGCAAAAGGTGAAATTTGGGCGCGGAGACGGAAGACGAAGCAATTGTCTGATTTGGGGAAGATGAAAGAATCTTTTTCTCTCTCCCTGCCTTTTATAGAGCCGATGCCGACTAAATGGGCTTGGGCCTACACAGTCAGCACTGGGCCACCAAGATATGAGTTCCCACAGTAGCATGCTCCATGTGGGCTGCCCGCAGGTTGAGTTGAAATTATAACGCTGGTGTTACTAACAGGAGCCGATGAGGTAAACAGATATGCTTCATGAGAGCCTTATTGCTAAACATATATGTTTGGGTATCTGTTTTATCCACCAGGTCTCGAGGATATATCCTTACAAGGATCACAAGCTGGTCTTCATTAAAATTGGGGATGCAGGTATCTTTCTCGAGTACACCTGACCACTCTATGGATTTATTTTCATTAAAGTGGTACTCGGCCTACATGCGTGGTCATCAGTTGCCATGAGCAATATCATTCCAGCCGATATGACGCTGAAGAGTCTAACTTTCGAGTAGTGCACTACTCGGGAGAGACTATAAATTTCTTATTCCCGCTGACATGACGCGGAGGAGTCTAACTTCTGGGTGGGACACCACTCGGGAAAGACTATAAACCCCCCTTTTCCAGCTGACATGACGCTGAAGAGTCCCATATACGAGTAGCATCCTACTCGGCAAGACTATAAACACACATTCTGACTGACATGAAGTCGAAGAGTCCTACATACGAGTAGTTCCTTACTCGGCAAGACTATAAATCATATTCCGGTTGACATGATACCGAAGAGTCTCATATACCAGTAGTAATCTACTCGGGAAAGACTTTCAGGTTAAAGATTTTTGACTTTATGTTTAATTGTCTTCACAATTAAGCACAAAGTCGGGGGCTACACCTAAAGGTGAGCCTATTCGGTGCACACTATTCATATATCTACATGAAGCCCTTCATAGCCTCGCTGCCAGCTGACATGAAGCAGGACTCGGGAAGAAGACTCACTCGGACAAAGAGTACTCGGGAGCATTGCACTCGGGCAATCTTCATCGTGGAGGATGAGCACTCGGCATCAGCTGTGACTCAACTATGAAGGTCTCAGGGGCTACTGTGGAGGCCATGGGCCCCGGGTATCTCACCACCAACATATGGGCCACTCGGATAGAGGATGGGCCGAATCATGTAATTAGAGATAAGATAGTACCCGGCAGGCCTTACCTTGTACGATAAGGAAAACAGAGTCTTAGTCGGATAAGCTTCTATCTCTAAGAAGAAAATCCCTTGGCCGTATCCGGCTGGGATCCTTATCATGTACCCCTATCCCCTAGTATATAAAGGGAGGCAGTGCGCCCCATGAGGGCACAGGAAGATCATTGATCAACACCACCCATCAGAGGAATAACATCACAACTGGACGTAGGGTATTACCTCACATCGAGGGCCTGAACCAGTATAAAATCTTTTTGTGTTCCTCTGCAATCCACCGAGTTTCCCCTTACCGAGTAGCCCTATAATTCTATTGCCGGTGTAAAACATCGACACGGCCGTAGCTCGGAACGAGGGATCTTCATCTCGTCGAGCGTCTTGGCGAACAAAATATTGAGAGTGCTTCCTCCATCGATGAGAACCTTCTTCAGCTTGATGCTTCTGATGACCGGGTCTAGGACGAGTGGATAACGTCCTGGATAAGTAACCCGATCGGGATGATCGGTGCGGTCAAACGTGATTGGCATTTCTAACCAACGCAAGTACTAGGGAGCATCTACAGAGACCGAGTTGACTTCGCGTGCTGTTAGCTTCTGCTTCCTCTTAGACTCATATGCAGTCTGGCTTGTCTTTGTCTTTTTGTTCGCCAGACGTAGACGTTTGCTCAGAGGCAAACATCTTGAGCATGAAGCAATTGTTGGCCGCGTGCTTCCCCTTTGGGTGGAAAGGCATGGCCCGTTCATGACATTCTGGTAGTCGTCCGCCTTGGGGGGTCGCGGTCGAGCGTGGTCGACAGTGGTGTGGAGGCCATGGGTCCCGGGTACCTCATCACAAGCATATGGGCCACTCGGATAGAGGATGGGCCGAGTCTTGTAGTTTGAGATATAGTAGCACCCGGTAGATATTGCCTTGTACAAAAAGGAATATACAACCTTAGCCGGGTAAGATGTATCTCTAAGAAGGAAATCCCTTGGCCGTATCCGGCTGGGATTCCTACCTTGTACCCCTGCCCCCCAATATATAAGGGGAGGCAGGGCGCCCCCTGAGGGCAGAGAACAACACACACGAGATCATTGATCCACATACATCCTCAAAGGAATACCATCACAACTGGACGTAGGGTATTACCTTTTACCGAGGGCCTGAACCAGTATAAAATTTCCTTGTGTTCCTTTGCAGTCCATCGGATTTCCCCTCGCCGAGTAGCCCCATAATCATATTGCCGGTGTAAAACATCGACAGTTGGCACACTAGGTAGGGGCTTCGGCGAGATCTACACCAGCAATCTCGATGGATTCCACTTCTGGAGTCGATGGTGGCAAATTCTTCCCTGGAGACACAATATCCTTCGGAAGCCTCGACTTCATCGCCGACCAGATAAGCAACCTCACCTTGGCCGAAGCAGATCCAATCCAACCGGCCGAGGAACTAGCCGACGTTGCGCCAGTCGGCCCATAGGACACCGCAATCTCCTTTATCGATCTACTGCGACAATCCTTCACTTCGCCGAGCATTGGGACAACTCTCTCCTTCGGTGTCCGACTCGCGCTAGGCCTCGAGCCAGCCAGGGTCAAGCTAGGAGGGGGAGAGATCGCCAATCTCCCACACGGAGTCGGCAACGCCACGGATCTACATCTCACGCGGCAGACCCGATCTCCCACGGTTCAGTTTGGACAAGGCTCAGAGCCATTTCAGATTGGATCTAGGGAGGTTGGAATCATTCTTACTCCGATAAACTACTCGGATTCTGACTCCAAGTTGAACAACGGTTCGAACACCAGTTCGGACTCTAGTCTGGTGAGTTTTCTCCTCCCCCACAAGATCTTCATGGCTTCAACACCACCGCCCGAGGTGGGCCGACTACAAGAGGAGCAACAGGAGGAGGCGCGCCGACTGCGACAACAGGAGGAGGCAGACCGTGAGGCTCGCAACGACGGGCTACGCAAGGCTGGGCGAGCTGCTCAGCAGCAAATTCTCCAGACTAAAGTCGTGGCCGTTGCAACTCTGCTAGACACGCTCCAACTCAGGCCTGATCACCAGGCCACCCCGACTATCGCCAAGATCAAGGCGATGATTACAGTTGCTGCCTGTCAGCAACAACAACAGCAGTCGGGCGACACACTTGTACCGACCAACCAGTCGGGATCTCCAGCGGCGGGTTCATCCACATCAACGCGACACCGGGCGGCCGGCTCTCAAGTCGGCCACACGAGGAATCGCGGCAATGTCACTCGGCAACACCAACAATGACAACCGGCGGCGTCACTAGTATGACCGCCGGCCCAACCAAGATCTCCGAGTACGTCTACAACATGACCTCCGCCACACCATCAGTGCCCGGTGCCACGAACAAGAAGAGACGAGCGCCGCTGACTGGAGGATGAAAACGAGCGTTTCGGTCTCCAGCACGAGCAGTTCAACCGCCGTAATAGGAGCCGGAGCCCTCACGAAGACGAAGGCATTCCAGCCTTCACTCACGAGCTCCAGGACATCGACTGGCCGTCGGGCTTCAAGCCTACGGGGATCGAGAAATACGATGGCAAAACCAACCTCGAGTCCTGGCTCACCGTATACACCCTGGCAATACGAGCTGCCGGGGGTGACCACAAAGCCATGGCTAACTACCTCCTAGTCGCATTGGCCAACTCGGCGCGGACATGGCTGACAGGGCTCCCGAGGTAGTCGATGGTTCCTAGGGAGAACTCAGGGAGCGGTTCATCGCCAACTTTCAAGGAACCTACGAGAGGCCGTCTTCTGAGAATGATTTATATCAACTACACTAGAAGAAGAACGAGTCTTTACGCGATTTTATCAAGAGATTCTCCAAGAAGCGCAACAAGATCCCAATGATTAGAGACGAGGCCGTCATTATCGCTTTCCGCAAGGGAGTAAAGGACGCCCCGTTCATCGCGAAGTTCACTCGGAAACCACCATCCTCTATCCGAGCTCTCTTCGACATGGCGAACAAATACGCCGACTCGGCTGAAGCGGTCGCAGAGGCCCTCGACGAAAAGAGGGAGTCCCGATAGAAAGAACAAAAGGCGAAAGCTGACGAGCCATCTCAAAACAAGACCGGCGGCCACAAGCGGAAGTCGAATAACGAGGTGGCCAACATGGAGCGAACTCGGTCACGGCCCCAACGCAACAATGACTACCAAAAAGTCATGAATGGGCCTTGCCCCTTCCACCCCAAGGGCAAGCACACAGCCAAAGACTACTTCATGCTTAAGAAGTTTGCTTCCGAGTAGACTTCATCATCTGGCGCTGACAAGGACAAAGACAAGCCAGATCAGGGCCCGGCTGACGATTTTCAAGATCCCCAAGCCGAGCTTAACCACATCTTTGGAGGACCGTCTTCCTACGAGTCCAAGTGGAAGCAGAAGCTTACAACGCGCGACATCAACTCAATCTCTACAGCAGAAACTCCCCAATACTTCCGCTGGTCAGAGACATCAATAACATTTACCCGCGCAGATCACCCAAATCGGGTTTCACACCCAGGGCGCTACCCACTCGTCTTGGACCCGGTCGTGAAGAATATCAGATTGAAGAAGGTTCTCATAGACGGAGGCAGCGCGCTCAATATTCTCTTCGCCAATACCTTGGATGAGATGAAGATTCCTCGTTTAGATCTGCGGCCGAGTACGGCGCCCTTCCACGGGATAATTCCTGGCCTGTCTTCAACACCACTCGGGCAGATTACCTTGCCAGTCACCTTCGGCACGCGGGATAACTTCCGCACAGAAAACATCTGCTTCAAGGTCGCTGACTTCGAGACCGCGTACCACGCGATACTCGGACGACCGGCGCTCGCTAGATTCATGGCGGTACCGCACTATACATATATGGTGCTTAAGATGCCAGGGCCAGCAGGAGTCCTCTCCCTCCGTAGCGACGTCAAGCAAGCCTTCACCTGCGACAAGGAGAGTTGTGAATTGGCTCAATCACAAGAGGCGGCAGTCGGGCGCAGTAGCATTCGGTAAGCCGTCACAACCAAAGCCGAGGAAGACCCAGTTCCGGCCAAAAAAGCAGCAAAGTTGGGAATTTCAGTGGACTCTGACACGAAGAAGATCCCCCTGGACCCTTCCGACCCCTCCAAGACTGCTCTAGTTGGGACCGGACTCGACCCCAAATAGGAAGACACGCTCATCACCTTCCTCCAAGCCAACAAGGATATCTTCGCGTAGAAACCATCCGACATGCCGGGCGTACCAAGGGAGGTGATCGAGCACGCTCTCAACGTGAAGACAGACGCCAAGCCAGTCAAACAACGGCTGCGGTGCTTTGCTCAAGACCGTAAAGTTGCTATTCGGGAGGAGATGACCAAGCTTCTTGCAGCGGGTTCATCAAAGAGGTCTATCACCCAGATTGGCTGGCAAACCCAGTTCTGGTCTGGAAGAAAAATGGTAAATGACGCATGTGCGTCGACTTCACCGATCTTAACAAGGCGTGCCCCAAAGACCCATTCGGTTTACCAAGAATAGACCAGGTAGTGGACTAAACTGCAGGGTGCGACCTTCTCAGTTTTCTCGACTGCTACTCGGGATACCACCTAATCAGCATGAAGGAGGAGGACTGTCTTAAGACGTCTTTTATCATGCCGTTTGGAGAGTACTACTACATCACTATGCCGTTCGGTTTGAAAAACGCTGGAGCAACGTATCAACGGGCGATTCAGCGGTGTCTACACACTCAGATCGGGCGCAATGTGGAGGCCTACGTCGACGACGTGGTGATCAAGACCAAGTCCAAAGAAGACCTCATCGCTGACCTGGAAGAAACCTTCCGCAATCTTCGAAGATTCAAGATGAAGTTGAACCCGAAAAAGTGCGCTTCGGTGTGCCATCCGGCAAGCTACTCGGCTTCATCGTCTCGCATCGCAGCATCGAGGCGAACCCGGAGAAAGTCAATGCAATCATGAATATGGCTCCCTCGACTAACCAGAAGGACGTCTAGAAGCTGATAGGCTACATGGCGGCACTCAGCCGGTTTATTTCCCGACTGGGCGAACGGGGTATGCCCTTCTTCAAGCTATTAAAGAAAGTAGACAACTTCCAATGGACTCCCGAAGCCTAGCAAGCCTTCGAAGACTTCAAGCAATTTCTCACATCACCCCCCGTGTTGGCGTCACCGATGCCCCAAGAACTGCTAATACTATATCTGGTGGCAACTACTCAGGTAGTCAGCACAGTACTGGTGGCTGAGCGATCCGAACAGGGTCACATCCAGAAAATTCAATAGCCAGTTTACTTTGTCAGCGAGGTGCTTGCCGACTCGAAGACGAGATATCCGCAGGTCCAGAAGCTGCTCTATGGCCTACTCATCACTGTCCGGAAGCTAGTGCACTACTTCCAAGCACATCAAGTCACGGTGGTCATATCATTTTCACTCGGGGACGTCCTGCATAACCGCGAGGCCACCGGCCGAATCGCTAAATGGGCGCTCGAGTTGATGGCATTCGACATCACCTTTCAGCTGTGGACAGCAATTAAATCACAAGCTCTAGCCGACTTCGTGGCTGAGTGGACAGAAGTTCACATGCCTGCATCAACAGCGAAGCTAGAATACTGGATAATGTACTTCGACAGTTCTCTACAGATCGGCGGTGCTGGGGCTAGAGTCATACTGACGTCCCTCACCGGCGAAAAACTGAAGTACGTCCTACAAATCCACTACCTAGCTTCTCACAACGTCGTCGAGTACGAGGCACTCATCCATGGGCTCGGCATTGCCATATCACTCGGCATCTGTCGACTGGTTGTGCGAGAAGACTCCCAACTTGTGGTAAACCAAGTCATGAAGGACTGGACATGTCTTGACGGCACCATGGCAGCATACTATCAGGAGGTCCGCAAGATGGAAAACAAGTTCGACGGGCTGGAGATAACACATGTCCTACGACAATGCAATGATGCTGCAGACGATCTAGCAAACAAGGGATCCAAGCAAGAGGCGGTCCCGACAGGGATCTTTGTTGAGCAACTCATGGAGCCGTCAGTCAAGAGAAAACCAGTGCCAAAGCTATCGGGAGGCGAACCTACCCCGACAACAAACGAGGTGCTGCACACATGTCAAGATTGGTGGACTCCTATTCTCAAATTCGTCTTGGATGATGAACTCCCAGAAGATCGCAATGAAGCTGAACGAATTAAACGTCGAAGCAAGAATTTCTTAGTCGTCGGAGAAGATCTGTACCAAAGAAGTGCATCCAGTGTCCTCATGCGCTGCGTCACCACCGAGGAAGGCAAACAGATTCTGCTGTCGATCCACTCGGGCGTATGTGGCAACCATGCCGCATCTAGGACGTTAGTTGGAAAGGCTTACCGGCAGGGATTTTTCTGGCCAACAGCAGTAACAGATGCTAAAGACATCGTTCGCACATGCGAGGGTTGCCAGTTCTACGCAAGACAAACCAATCTCCCAGCCCAGGAGCTCCAAACAATCCCAATCTCTTGGCCCTTTGCAGTATGGGGGCTTGACATGGTCGGGCCTTTCAAGAAAGCGCCAGGAGGGTTCACACACTTGTTCGTCGCAGTGGATAAATTCACCAAGTGGATTGAGGCCAAACCCGTTGCAACCATAACAGTGGCACGAGCAAAGGGCTTCATCATGAGTATACTCTATCGATTTGGGGTCCCCAACTGCATCATCACCGACAACGGTACTCAGTTCACGGGCGGTGTGTTTCAAGATTTCTGTGATGACTTCAGCATCAAGATTTGCTATGCATCTGTGGCATACCCACAGAGCAATGGGCAGGTTGAACGAGCCAACAGTATGGTCTTACAAGGTATCAAGGCCAGAAAATTCAACCGACTACAACCATATGCGGGCCGGTGGGTACAAGAACTCCCATCTGTTCTCTGGTCTCTCAAAACCACGGTTAGTCGGGCAACAGGGCAATCCCCTTTCTTTCTGGTCTATGGTGCCGAGGCTGTGCTACCAACTGAGTTAGAGTTCGGCTCTCCACGAGTTCGGGCTTACTCAGAAGACATCTCAAATAATACCCGATTGGTCGAATTAGATCAGTTGGAAGAAGCAAGGGATATCGCAACAATCCAGTCGGCAAGGTATCTTCAAGGCCTGCATCGCTACCACAATCACAATGTCCATGGCCGCGCCTTTTTGGTCGAAGATCTCGTCTTGAGGAAAATACAAACCACCAAAGATAGGCACAAACTATCCCCAATCTGGGAAGGGCCATTCATTATAGCCGAGGTCACGCGGCCAGGTGCCTACCGACTGAAGACTGAAGAAGGTGCCCTCATCAGCAACTCATGGAACATAGAACAGCTACGTCCTTTCTATACCTGAGTTTCTTGTTTCTTCCATGTGTACAATTCCACTCGGACTCACTACGCCGCTTGTTTCAACCGAGTAGTGAGTCGGGGGCTGCATGTATCTTATATGCTCTGTCAATAATATACAAGCTTATTTTACTTAAGTTACGAAGCTTCACTACGACTTTATTATGTTTGCCCGAGTATAGCTTTTTGTGGTGAACGATTTTATTAAGTTCCTATAGACTAACTCGGTGCAGACCATATAATCGAGTAAAGCTAATGACGACTGAGTAATAAAGCTTGGCGGCACTGCGTATATATTTACACATGTCTTTACAAAAAACCACAATACACCGACTGCATAATGTACTATTTTTACAGATCCAGATCCCTGGTGATAATCTCTGCAGTCGGCCTCGCCTTGGTTATCAGCTCCAGCGCCTCCTCAGGAGTTGTCTCTTTGGCAAACCCCTCCCCGATGGCTTCAACATCTGCCCTTGGGTAGATGGACTTGGTCATAGCCAAGGTTCGGGCCACGCCGGTAATGACATGCTCATCCGAGTACCTTTTCAGGGCACTCGGTGCATCCTCCAGGCGCGCCTCCAATTGGGCGATCGAGCTGCAGCTGGTTCCCACGGGGCGAGGATCCATGATGTCAAGGAGCCCTCTCACGGATCTGAGGAGAGCCTCCCGTGACTCCTTGACCATCTTTATCTCCTCTTCGTAAGCCTGAGATTGGGCCCGGGAGTTGGCTCTAGCAACTACCTAGGTTCACTGACAAGTAAACTTGTTAGGTAAGGCTGCAGATGGGATAATTGATGGATTGGTTAAAATCAGTGTAAAAAAGGAGACTTACTGTCGTAGTCGGCCTCCCACCTGGCTATGGTTCTCTCCAGTTCAACTTTTTCCTTCTCGAGCTTGGTGTTGGCCTCTTTCAACTCGGCCCTCTCCTATTCAAGCTCGGTATTGGCCTTTGCCAGGTCGGCCTTGTCTTTTTCAAGCTCGGCCCTGGCTTTCTCGGCCTCCTTCAGCTAGATTTCCCTCTCTGCTTGGCCCTTCAACTCGGCTTCGAAGGCTGCATGACAGATTAGTCAAGGACATGACATTGCGGTCAAGATACAACCGGGCAGTCGGGAACAACACAGTTGGAGAAATATACTATGGATATGGTCAGAAAGATACATCTTGGAGGCTCACCTCTAATCTTACTGGCTTGGTCCTAATTCTCGGCCCTGAGCTGAGTAACGGAGTCCCTCAGCCAAGACTCCCTCTCCTGGCAGCGCCCTTCTACCTCGGCCTTCAAGGCCCGGAGTTGGTCTAACTCTTGGAGCTGGGGGACAACCCGCATCAAGACTTCGCTCATCTTCTCTGAGCGATCAACGAGCTTCTACTCGGGGAAAAACAGAGCAAAACAGAGTCAGTCGTCAGATAACTCATACGAGCAAGAAAACCAAGACCACGAATACAGCGAAGGTCATACCTGGATCCCCTGAGACGAGGCGAGTGTGGCACGCAGCAAGCTTTCGCGCTCCCTTCCCGCCGCAGCCTCGTCATGCTTATAACTCTTCGCGGTTCCGTCAGGCGCCATCCAATGGAACGTTCGCGGGAACTCACGAGGAGGTGCTTCGAGTCTGGGGAGGTCCGGTCTATCCGAAGGTGGAGACAGCGACGACGATGAAGACGACGACCAAGACGGCGACGGACTCCTAGCCCCCAACTCGGCGGCCTCCAGGGCTTCGGGGGTTGACTCAGGGGCTGCGGCCATGGCTTCAACGGCCGGCACTGACTCAGGTGCTGCCTCGACGGCTTCGACGACAGGCGCCGGCTTAGGAGCAGAAGTAGTGGTGCCGGCAACCATCCCTTGGTCGACTGGTGCCGGCAGCCCTGCAGTTGGGGCCTTCCCAGTTTCTACAACTGAGACCGCCGCCGGCTCAGCAGGTGTGCTCGCTGGCGCTGACTCGGCTGGGGTAGGATCGGTAGCGGGAGTGGCCTGCATGGCCCTCTTGAGGTCAATGTCGACCTGCCTCCTGCGCAACGAATCCAACATCAAGACGACACAATCATAAACATGATTCTCAGAAGACCCAGAATGACCTACTTCTTGGAAAACTTGAGCTTCGGTCCGGGAGATCCAGAGGACGGCGCTGGAGTGCTGTTGGCTGTCGGGTCGGAGGGCGCGGCAGTTGGCAGCGTCACTTTCTGGTCGACTTCGTCCGCGGTGTGGCCGGCTAGGATGCTCGGGTGCTCGGAGGTGCTGCGGTCGACCTCGTACTCGGCGGCACTCTGGTTAAGCCCGGCGTTAGGGAGCTCGGCTCCACGGGTCCTGGTCTGGGACTCAATGGCCTAGGCGCCGTGCCGACGGTGTCCCTTATCTTTAGGCTCCCGGCGGCGGTACTCGACTTCACAACCTTCCCCTTGCCCCGATTTGCAATGGATTTCTTCCCCACTCTCTCGGGGTCAGGCTGGGCGGCAAGAGGACTTCTCGGCCTCTTCTTCGATCTCGTGGCCGACAATGGACGGGAGTTGTCATCAAACTCCTTGCACCACTACAAGCAATTCAAAAACATACATCACACAAAGCTGGGCAATTACAGATATATGTTTGCAAGCATTCATTATAGAAGAGAAGCAGATGTTACCTCGGGGCGGGGCCGGTTCCGGTTATAGGCCGCGATGCAACGCTCTGCATCCTCGGTCTCGATCACCCCATTGGAGAAATAGGTGAACAAGATCTCGGTCACTTCTTGCTGGCCGATCACCTCTCGGCTTTCTCGGTCGGGGTCATCCTTCCCTTGATAGTCCCAGTAGAACTCGCTTCTCAACTTCAGCGGCTGAACGCGCCGGGTCAGGAAACGCTTGGCCACCCAAGAGCCAGTCAGGACGGCTTCCTTGAACTTCACCAATCTGGCCAGCAACTGATGCACCTGGCCCATCTCTTCAAAGGTTGGGTCCGATGACCAATTTGGCGAGATCGTCGGGGGCTTCCTGGTGAATGCAGGCAAGGAGGGCACCAGATCGGAATAATAAAACCACTCCTTGTGCTAGCCTTTCAAGGAAGACTTCAAAGGAAGACTGATATACACCTTTTTCATCTCACTTCTTAACTGAAGGCCAGCCCCCCCAATCACCTGAACCTTGTTCTTGGAGGGTTGGGGCTTTATGTGAAATAGATGCCTAAAGAAGTTGAGGTAGGGTTCTACGCCCAAGTAGCACTCGCAGAGAGTCACAAAAATTGAGATTTGTAAGATTGAGTTGGGGTTCAGATTCACCAACTCCAATCCGTAAAAATTAAGAAGACGGTGGAGGAATTCGGAAGAAGGAAGTGGCCACAGTGTCTTCTGACTTGCGCTTGCGGTTCCCAGCCTTGGATGGAGCCATGTCGTCAGTGTCCCATCGCTCCTTCTATCGTGGCTCCTTCTTGTTGTCAAGTGCTTCGGCGACAGCGTCGGCTAAGTTAGCGTACTTGTTCGCCATTTCGAAAAGAGCCTTGACAGATGCTGGCAGCTTTCGAGTGAATTTGGCAATGAACGGGGTGTCTCTGACTCCCTTGCGGAAGGCAGTAATGATGACCTCATCTTTGATCTTGGAAATTGAGTTCCTCTTCTCAGAAACACGCTTGATGAAGTCTCTAAGAGACTCTTTCTGCTTCTGGTGGCATTGGTATAGATCGTACTTGGATGTTGGCCTTTGGTACGTTCCCTGGAAATTGGCCACGAAACACTCGCGGAGTTCCCCCTAGGAGCAAACAGACCCTCTGGGAAGCCCCATCAACCACGTCTGCACTGAGTCAGCCAGCGCGACTGGAAGGTAATTCACCATAGCTTTGTGGTCGCCCCCAACTGCTCGGATCGCCAGGGTGTACACGGTGAGCCAGGACTCAGGATTGGTCTTTTCGTCGTACTTTTCTATGCTGGTAGGTTTGAAGCCCGTGCACCACTTGACTTGTTGTAGTTCGCACGAAAAAAGCAGGGACTCCTTCGTTCGAGTGAGGGCTTTGGCTCTAGCTGCGTCAGTGAAACCGCTCGTGATGAAGGCCAAAGCGCTCATGCTCGTCCTCAAGTCGGCGTCATTCGTCCTCCTCGCACTCTTGGCATCGGGTGTTGATGTCGTGGCGGAGGTCATGTCGTAATCGTTCTCGAGTGTCGAGGTCATCTTGACGCCCATCGTGCTGGTACCGCTAACGATCATCATTGTGCCATTGTGAAACACGGTTTGACTCCGAGCGGCGCTTGCCAGTACTCGTTGCTCAGCATCGTGCCACCGTTGATGATGTAGCAGCGTCTGAAGTTGTTTTGCCTGACGTGACAAGGGTGTCTCTAGACTGTTGACGTTGCTGACAGGCTGCAGCGGTTATCATGGCCTTGATCCTTGCGATAGTCGAGGTAGCCTGGTGATCAGGCCCCAGCTGTAGGGTGTCCAGGAATGTAGCCACAGCCACGACATTCTGTTGAGGTGCTACGAAGACGTCATGTTCGCCCACCTTGGTTTGGAGGATCTCTTGTTGCGCCATTCAGCTGGCTCTGCGTAGATTGTCATTGCACGCATCACGCTCGGCTTGTAAGCGTCGGTTTTCTTCCTCCTATTGTTCACGTAGTTGGCATGCATCTTGTGTCAGAGTTGATCCCTTCAACGCCAGGAAGACTTCACGTGGTGGAGAAAAGCTCCAAGAGCTACTGTCCGACTGAGGGTTGGACTCGGAGTAGTTTATCGGTGTAAGGATTAACCCAACCTCCCTAGACACGATCCTCAGCGGCTCTAGGCTGTATCCGGGTCGAATTCCAGAGGGATGGGTTCACCGCGCCAGATTGAAATTGAAGATGGCCATGGAGTTGTTGAGTCTGAACGGGAAATTGACAATCTCATCTCCCCTAGGCCCGATCTCGACCGGCTCAGAGCCATATCCGAGTCGAACACCAGGAAAGAGAGTTGTCCCTGAACTCGTAGATCTTGGATATCACCGAAGTAAGTCACCAAAAATTGCTACGGTGCTGAGTAAGCCGACTAGCATTGGGTCGGCCTAGTTCCTGGCCAATCGGGTCGAAACCGAGTCGGACAGGGTAAGATTGCCAAGATTGTTGGCGATGAAGTCAAGGCTCCCAAAGCAGATGGCTTGTCCGGGGAGGAACTTGACGCCACCGACTCTAGTGATTAGATCTATCAGGCTTATTGACGATGATCTCAACGATGCCCCTACCTAGCGCGCCAACTGTCGATGTTTTGTATTGGTTGTATTGATTATGGGGCTATTCGTAAGACCTAAACTTGATGGATGTGAAGGGACACAAAAGGTTTATCCTAGTTCAGGCCCTCAAGGTGAGGTATGTCGATGTTTTGTATTGACAATTACAATATGGGGCTACTTGTGAGAACTAAACTTGATGGATTGCAAAGGAACACGAACGATTTATACTGGTTCAGGCCCTCGAGATGAGGTAATACCCTACGTCCAGTTGTGGTGTATTGCCTTTGAGGTTGTATGATTCTAATCTCGATGATCTTGCCCTTAGGGGGCGCCATGCCTCCCCTTATATACCGGGGGACAGGGTTACAAAGTAGGAATCCCAGTCGGACTCTGACCAAGGGATTTTCTTCTAGGAATACAACGTTCCCGACTAGGAGTATATCCTTCCCTTGTCGTACAAGGTTATGTATGTTGAGTCCTATTGTATCCCTAATTACAAGGTTAGGCCTATCCTCTGTTTGAGTGGCCCAAATGCTTCTCATGATGTACCCGGGGCCCATGGCACCGACAGCAGCCCTTGAAACCTTCATAGTTGAGTCACAGCTGATGCCGAGTGCTCATCCTCTACGGTAAAGAATTCCCGAGTGCATTGCTCCCGAGTACTCTTTGTCCGACTGCTTCTTCTTCCATGTCCTGCTTCATGTCAGCTAGCAACGAGGTTATGAAGGGCTTCACAGAAAAATATGAATAGTATGCACCGAATAGGGGCACCTATTAGGTGTAGCCCCCGACTTTGTGCTTAATTATGAAACAATTAAACATAAAGTCAAAGATCTTTAACCTTTTAGCCTTCTCCGAATAGTATACTACCCAGAAATTAGACTCTTCAGTGTCATATCAGCCGAAAGAATTTTTGCTCAAGGTAATTTTTGTCTAAGCATGTAAGCCAAGTACCACTTTTTGGATTTTAACCCAAATGTGGTCAGGTGTACTTGAGAGATACCTGAATCCCCAATTTTGATGGAGACCAGCTGTCGATCCTTATAAGGATATATTTTCAATACCCGGTAAATAATCAAGATACCCGAATGTATACACCCGGCTGTAGGCTTAGCATAAAGCGTATCTGATTATTTGATCGGTTCTTGTAAAATAGCACCTGCATCGTGATTTTAACACAACTAGTGGGCAACCCAATAGGGCATGCTATTTAAGAACTCATATCTTTGGCCTACTACAGAATAAGCCGGCCTAAAACGACCTACCCAGCGCAGCCCTATTTCAGCGTCGGTAACCTCAATTGGTTAGAGGAATCCTTGTCTGCAAGCCTTTCCGACTTATGTTCTGGATGCAGCATGGTTGCCACAGATGCCCAAGTGGATATATTGCAGGATCTGCTAGCCCTCCTCAGGTGTGACGTAGTGCATGAGAACTCCGGATGCGTTTTGACGATATAGGTCTTCTCTGACTATGAAAAAGGTTTTGCTCCGTCGATTTATTTACTCGGCTTCGTTGTAATCGAAGGATTGGGGTCTTCTAGTCTTGAATAATAATGAGCACCTCCGTAGATTCCGGGTTTGATGCTGCTCCCGACTGAAAGCTCCAGTAATGGCTTGTTGCCATGTTTTTGCCAGATAGGTACCCGAACGCTGCACTAGCGCAGGATTCGGCTGGCGACCCTCTTGGGGCATACCCAACCTGACAAAATTGTAGCCAAATAAGGTACCCAAACCTCACATTAGCATAGGACTCGGCTGGTGACCCTCATGGGGCGTATCCTATCTAACAGAGTTATGGCCAAATAAGGTACCCGAACCTTGCATCAGCATAGGATTCGGCTGGCAACCCTCATGGGGCGTACCCTACATAGCAGAGTGGTACCTGAGCTCCGACTGGTACCGGAGGTCGGTTATTACCCGAATAAGGTATCCAAACCTCGCATTAGCATAGGATTCGGCTAGCGACCCTCATGGGGCGTACCCTACCTAGCCAAGTGGTACCCGAGCCCCGACTAGTGCCGGAGGTCGGTTATTAGCCCACATGGAGCATACCAAAGTAAAGGTGACATTCGAGTCCCGACTGGCACGAGCACTCGGACAATAGCCCTCGTGGAGCATTCTAAGTAATTCTTGAAGCATCGCACTCCAAGTGTATCATGGCAAACTGATCCAGCCCCCAAGCATAAGAGATAGGCTCGTAGCCTTGAGTTCCTGTTACGTGTATCCGGAACTGACCCTGCATTATAAACATATCAGATGAGTAGCATCTGATGAAGAAAATAATCACCCGAAGAAAATTTATGTATTTTACAATAGATGTAAATATGTGTTCCTCCTCTTATTGATATTAATTTCCCCGAGTAGTTGACCCCTTACGTTTAAACACTCTACCCGATTAGTCATAGCCCCCTAGCGCCGGGAGTCGGCTCATGGCTCTTTCCCAGACATGCGTTTGGGGTGGCTTGAGTTTGTCTTTCATAAAGCAAAGTTTCACAAATCGAAATTTATGCTACTCAAGTACTTTTGCAATCATTAAGAGCAAAAATAGAAAATGCGCAGAATGTACACTTATTAGGTGTAAGCTGCTGCGGCATTGGCGAGGCTGAGTGAGGAATTAACGATCTCATCCCCCTAGATCCGATCCCAACTGGCACTAAGCCGTATCCGAGTCAAATCATAGGAAAGTGAGTTGCCTCCTGGCCTATTTAGATGAGAATATCATATAAAGGAAAAAAATATTTATCAGAAAGCAGCTAAGCTGTTCAGTATTGCACAAGTTGGGAGTGGGGATGCCATCCTTGCATTTGAGTTTGTGAGCCCCCGAACATGTCACTTGTTGTTTTGATAATCTTCAGTTCTAGTAGGTCGAAGACAGTTGTGACCGACTGCCACAATAAAGTCATCCGACTTGCGTTTGCGGTTCTCGACTTTAGTCGGGGCCGCGTCATCGGTGTCCTTTCGCTCTTTTTGTTGGGGTGCCATTTTTGTCATCAAGGGCCTTAGCAACAGCGTCGGCCGAGTCAGCGTATTTGTTCGCCATGTCAAACAAAGCCTTGAGAGAGTTCGGAGGCTTCCAAGTGAAATTAGCGATGAACGGTGTCTTTGACTCCTTTTCGAAAGGCGGCGATGACGACCTCGTCCTTGATCATTGGGATTACATTTCTCTTCTCAGAAAACCTCTTGATGAAAACACGAAGAGACTCGATCTTCCTTTGATGCAACTAATACAGATCGTACTTGTCGATGTTTTACACCGGCAATATGAATATAGGGCTACTCGTCGGATCGAAATTTGGTGGACTGCAAAGGAACACAAAGAGTTTATACTGGTTCAGACCCTTGATGTGAGGTAATACCCTACGTCCACTTGTGGTGTATTTCCTTTGAGGATGTATGACTTGATCTCCCCTCAAGGGGCACCCTGCCTCCCCTTATATACTAGGGGACAGGGTTACAAAGTAGGAGTCCCGGTTGAACTACGACCAAGGGATTTCCTCCTAGAGATAAAACTTACCCGATCAGGACTGTATCTTCCTTATCGTACAAGGTTAAGTCTACCGAGTGCCATCATATCTCTAATTACAAGGCTAGGCCCATCCTCTTTCTGAGTGGCCCATACGCTTGTCATAAGGTACCCGAGGCCCATGGCCTCCACAGCAGCCCCTGAGACCTTTATAGTTGAGTCACAGCTGATGCCAAGTGCTCATCCTCCTCGGTGAAGTATTCCCGAGTGCATTGCTCCTAAGTACTCTTTGTCCGAGTGCTTCTTCTCCCAAGTCCTGCTTCATGTCAGCTGGCAACGAGGCTATGAAAGGCTCCATGCAGAAATATGAATAGTATGCACCGAATAGGTGCACCTATTAGGTATAGCCCCCGACTTTGTGTTTAATTGTGAAACAATGAAACATAAAGTCAAAGATCTTTAACCTTGTAGTCTTTCCCGAGTAGTGTGCTACTGGTATATGAGACTCTTCGGCATCATGTCAGTCATAATATTTTTAAGTCTTTCCCGAGTAGTATATCACTCGGAAGTTGGACTCTTCAGCATCACGTCAGCTGGAATGATTTTTGCTCATGGCAATTGTTGGCCAAGCATGTAGGCCGAGTACTACTTTATGGATTTCAACCCAATATGTGGTCAGGTGTACTTGAGAGATACCTGCATCCCCAATTTTAATGGAAACCAGCTTGTGATCCTTATAAGGATATATTCTCAATACCTAGTAAATAATACAGATACCCGAATGTATGCACTCGGCTGTAGGCTTAGCATGAAGCATATCTGATTGTTTGATCGGTTTCTGTGAGTAGTACTAGCACTGTGATTTTAACATAGCCAGTGAGCAGCCCAAATAGAGCGTGCTACTGTAGAAACTCATATCTTGTGACCCAGTACCAAATTAGTAGGCCTAAGCCCACTTATCGGCACAGGCTCTATAAAGGCAGGGAGAGAGAGAAAAGATTCCCTCATCTTCTCCAATCCACCAATCGCTTCATCTTCCAACTTCCGCGCCGAAATTTCGCATCTTGCCTCGCTAGGGTTCGCCATTGCTAGCCCTTCCCTCTCAAAACTCGGGCGATCCTGCTCCTCCTTGTCCATTCCAAGCCCCCAATATCATTTCCCCCAAATCTTCTCGCCCTTAGCAATGCCGAGAGCTTCAGAAATCCCGGAGGTGTCTGATGAGACCTAGCCGACTTCAGATTGCAGCTTGACTAAGTTGAAGTACTTGGAGAGGTTGTTGAGATTGAAGAGCCGTGAAGTCATCCATTGGCGTCCGGCTAAGGGGGAATGGATCTCGGTGCCCCAATCGGGTGAAACTGTAGTCTTCGCCTCTTTCTTTGACCGGGGTATGTCTCTTCCTTCTTCGGATTTTTTGCGCTAACTTCTTTCCTTCTATGGGCTAGAGTTGGTGAATTTGAATCCCAACTCCATCTTGCAAATCTCAATCTTCGCAACTCTATGTGAATGCTTTCTGGGTGTGGAGCCCCATTTCAATCTGTTCCGATACTTTTTCCACATCAAACCCCAGCCCTCCAAAAACAAAGTCCAGGTGATAGGGGGAGCCAGTCTTCAACTTAGGAACGAAATGAAAAAGATTTATCTTCATGTTCCTCTGAAAACTTCCCTTAAGGGCTGGCATAAAGAATGGTTCTATTGTTCTGATCTTGAACCACGCCTGCCACTTTTCACTGGTTTGCCCCCAGAGGTCGTGCCCAGCTGGTCATCTGTGCTGAGCTTTGAGGAGATGGGCCAAGTATATATGTTGATTGATAAGATTGACAAGCTGAAGAGCTCTAGATTGACTGGTCCCTGGGTGGCCAAATGTTTCCTAACCCAATGTATCAGGCCATTGAAGCTAAGAAGCCACTTCGGCTGGGATTACCAGGGAAAAAATGATCCTAGCCAAGAATACCCAGATCTGACTGATAAGCACAAAGTGACTGATATTTTGCTCAGTTATTTCGCCAACGGGGTGGTTGAAACTGAAGATGCAGAGCGCGCCACCCCGGCTTACAGCTTAAAAAGGCCTCGTCCAAAGGTAATATTGAAATACTGGTTGTTGAATTGTTGTCCAACCATAATGAATGTCAGTAGATGTGTATCTTGGGTTGCTCTGCAATGTATGATGTATGTTGCTTGAATCACTTGCAGGATTGTAAGGAGTTTGACGATGACTCCCAGACTTTGTCGGCCATCAAGTCAAAGAAGAGGCCATTGAGTCCTTCTGCTGCCCAGCCCAGCTCCAAGAGAGCTGGGAAAAAATCTGTCGAAGATCCGGGCAAGAAGAGAGCTAGCAGGCCGAGTGCTGCAGCTAGGAGCTTAAAGATAAGAGAAACCACCAGTGTAGCCCTCGGGCCGCCGAGTCCAAGGCCATCGTCTCCAAGCACGAGACCAACACCACTGGGCTCAGCAACATCGTGCCCAAGGCTAGCGCCGCTGAGTACGAGATCAACAGTGCCGAGTCAAAGAGCGGTGCCACCAAGTGATTCGATGCCCCAATCGACCGTTGCAGAGACTGGGCCAACCAAGAGCAAAGCGCCACCGCCGACTGCCGCGCCGACTAGCCCGGCAGCCAGCAGCTCTCAACTGCCAACATCTGGAGCCCCCTCATGGAAGTTCAGGACCTCCAAGAGGTAAGCAATCTTGAATCTTCTGAAAATCTTGATCAGTGTTGTAGTGTCTTGATATTTCACTCATCGTGCAGGAGGCGAGTTAACATAGATCTCAAGAAGACTACACCGATTGCTCCTGTTGTTGAGCCAGTCCCAGCCGATCCAACACCAACAAGCTCATCTGCTGAGCCGATGACTGCCTCAATTGTAGAAACTGAAGCCGCCCCGACAGCAGGACCGCTAGTGCCGGCTGGCCATGGGGGTATTGAAGCCGTCGCTCTAGCCCCTGAGCGAGTCCCTGAAGCCCCAGCAGCTGCTGAGCCGGAAGCCAGTTGTCACCATCCATATCGTGATCTCCCTAGGCTTGAAGCCCCTCCCCGCAGGTTCCCGAGAACCTTCCACTAGGTATCCCCTGAGGGAGTCGCGGAAAGCTACGAGCATGACAAGGAGGCAGCGGAGAGGGAGTGTGAAGTTCTTCTTTGTGCCACAATTGCCGCGTCTCGGGGAGTCCAGGTATGACTCTCGCCATATCGAGTTCTTGACAGTCTTCCTTGTATTGGTTTTCTGCCTCTTGACTCTGTTTTGTTCTGTTTTTGATCCAAATAGAAGATAGTCAACCGCTTAGTGAAAATGAACAAGGTCTTGACCTAGCTTGCCCCCCATCTCCAACGATTGCGCTAGCTCCAAGCAGCCAAAGCCAACCTAGAACAGTCTAGTCTGGAGAGGGAGACATGGCTGAAGGGAGCAGTTGACCAGCTCAGGGATGAAAAGTGGGCTCTAGCCGAGAAGATCAGAAGTAAGTCTCTTGTATTTGTCTCCCCGAATATATTTCTCCAGCTTTGTTGTTTCCTGACTGCCTGGTTGAGTCCTGACTGTAATCTCGAGTTCTTGACTGTTCTGGTGTACAGCCCTCGAAGCCGAGTTGAAGACCCAGACAGAGGAGAAGAAACAACAGTAACTCGAGCTGAAGAAAGTTGAGAAGGCTAAAACCGAACTGGAGAAGGCCAAAGCCAAAGTAGAGGCCAACTATGATAGTAAGCCTTCCCTCTGACAATAACCTTAACCAATCCTCTTGTTACTCCGATTGCAATGTTGGCTAACAAGTATACTTGTCAATGAATCTAGGCAGCTTCGAGAGCCAATTCCCAAATCCAATTCCAAGCCTTTGCAGCGGAGATTAAAGTTGTCAAGGAGTCACGAGAGATTCTTGCCAAATCCGTGAAAGGGCTCCTTGATATTATGGATCCTCACTATATCGGGACCAGCTCCAACACGATCTCCCAAGTGCAGGCGCGCCTTAGCCAAGCCCCAAGTATCTTGAAAAAGTACTCAGATGAGCATGTGGCTGTTGGCGTGGCCCAGACCCTTGCCATGACCAAGTCGATTTACCCTAGGGTAGACCTTGAGGCCATCGGTGAGGGGTTTGCCGAAGAGACAACACCTGAGGAAGCATTGGAGTTGATCACCGAGGCGAGGCCGACTGCAGAGGCGATTGCAAAGGACCTGGGAATGTAAGAACAAATTGTCATGCAATCAGTGTATGTAAAGCTTCTGTACTGACATGTGTAAGTATATGTACAATGCCACCGAGTTCTTGATTTTACTTAGTTATCATTAGCTTTACCCGACTATATAGTCTGTGCCGAGTCGATCGATAGGAACTTAATAAAATCATTCACCTCAAAAAGCTATACTCGGGCAAACAAAACATAGTTGTTGTAAAACTTCATAACTTGGATAAATCAAGCTCGTATGTTGTTGACAAAGCACATATAATACATGTAACCCCCGACTCACTACTCGGTTGAAACAAGCGACGTAGTGAGTCAGAGAAAAAACTTTATACATATGTATGCAAGAAAGTACAAAACTCAGGTATAGAAAGGATGTAGCTGTTCTATATTCCATGAGTTGCTGACTAGGGCACCGTCTTGAGTCTTTAGTCGGTAGGCGCCCGGCCAAGTAACATCAGCGATAATGAACGGCCCTTCCCACAGGGGGGATAGTTTATGCCTGTCTTTGGTGGTTTGTATTTTTCTCAAGAGGAGATCACCAACCAAAAAAGCGCGGCCACAGACATTTCGACTGTGATAGCAACGCAGGCCTTGAAGATACCATGCCGATTGAATGATTGCGATGTCCCTAGCTTCCTCCAACTAATCGAGTTGAACCAGCCGATTTTCGTTGGATATGTCTTTTGAGTAGGCCCGAACTCGCGGAGAGCCGAACTCTAACTCAGCTGGTAAGACAACCTCGGCACCATAGCCCAGAAAGAAAGAGGATTGCCCTGTTGCCCGACTAACAGTGGTTCTTAGAGACCAAAGAACAAATGGGAGTTCTTGTACCCACTGCCCTACATATGGTTGTAGTCAGTCGAATATCCTGGCCTTGATACCTTGTAAGACCATGCCATTGGCACGCTTGACCTGCCCGTTGCTCCGTGGGTGTGCCACAGATGCATAACAGATCTTGATGCTGAAGTCGTCACAGAAATCTTGAAAAACGCCGCCCGTGAACTGAGTACCGTTGTCTGTTATGATGCGGTTAGGAACCCCGAATCGGTATAGTATACTCATGATGAAGTCCTTTGCTCGTGCCGCTGTTATGGTAGCAATGGGTTTTGCCTCAATCCACTTTGTGAATTTATCCACTGGGACGAACAAGTGTGTGAACCCTCCTGGCACTTTCTTGAAAGGCCCGACCATATCAAGCCCCCATACTGCAAAGGGCCAAGAGATTGGGATTGTTTGAAGTTCTTGGGCTGGAAGATTTGTTTGTCTTGCATAGAATTGACAACCCTCGCATGTGCGAACTATGTCTTTGGCATCTGTTACTGTTGTTGGCCAAAAAAATACCTGCCTGTAAGCGTTTCCGACTAACGTCCTGGATGCGGCATGGTTGCCACATATGCCTGAGTGGATCGATTGCAGAATCTGCTTGCCCTCCTTGGGTGTGACGCAGCGCATGAGAACTCTGGATGCACTTCTTCGGTACAGGTCTTCTTCGACTACTAGGAAACATTTGCTTCGATGTTTGATTCGTTCGGCTTCGCTGCGATCTTCTGGGAGTTCATCATCCAATAGAAATTTGAGAACAGGAGTCCGCCAATCTTGAGATATGATCAGTACTTCATCTATTGCCGGGGTAGGTTCAACCCCCGACTGCTCTAGTACTGGTTTCTTCTTGACTGATGGCTCCAGTAGTTGCTCAACGAAAATCCTAGTCGGGACCACTTCTCTCTTGGATCCCATGTTAGCCAATTCATTTGCAACATTGTTATATTGTCGTAGGACATAAGTTATCTCCAGCCCGTCAAACTTATTTTCCAGCTTTCTGACCTCCTGACAGTACGCCTCCATAGTATCGTCGAGACATGTCCAATCTTTCATGACTTGGTTCGCCACGAGTTGAGAATCCCCGCGTACAACCAGTCGGCGGATGCCAAGTGATATAGCGATGCGGAGCCCGTGAATGAGTGCCTCGTACTCAGCGACATTGTGGGAAGCTGGGAAGTGGATTTGCAGAATGTACTTGAGTTCTTCGCCGGTGGGTGACGTTAGTATGATGCTGGCCCTAGCACCGCCGATCCGTAAAGAACCATCAAAGTACATTGTCCGGTACTCTAGCTTGTCTGTTGTTGTGGTCGTCTAAACTTCTGTCCACTCGGCCACAAAGTTGGCTAGAACTTGAGATTTGATTGCCTTTCGTGGCTGGAAGGTGATGTCGAATGCCATCAACTCGAGCGCCCATTTAGCAATTCGGCCGGTGGCCTCGCAGTTGTGCATGACGTCCCCGAGTGGGTATGATGTGACCACCGTAACTTGATGCGACTGGAAATAGTGCACCAGCTTCTGAACAGTGATGAGTAGGCCATATAGCAGCTTCTGGACCTGAGGATATCTCATTTTGAGTCGGCTAGGACCTCGCTGACGAAGTAGACTAGCCGTTGAATTTTCTGTATGTGACCCGGCTTGGATTGCTGGACCACCAACACCGTGCTGACTACCTGATTGGTTGCCACCAGATATAGCATTAATGGCTCTTGGGGCATAGGTGATGCCAACACTGGTGGTGATGTGAGAAATTGCTTGAAGTCTTCGAAGGCTTGCTGGGCTTTGGGAGTCCATTGAAAATTATCTGCTTTCTTCAGTAATTTGAAGAAGGGCATCCCCGTTCGCTTAGTCGGGAGATAAATCGGCTGAGTGCCGCTATGTAGCCTGTCAGCTTCTAGACGTCCTTCTGGCTAGTCAGGGGTGCCATGTTCATGATTGTGTTGATTTTCTCTGGATTGGCCTCGATGCCACAATGCGATACGATGAATCCAAGTAGCTTGCCGGATGGCACACCGAAGGAGCATTTTTTCGGGTTCAACTTCATCTTGAATCTTCGAAGATTTTGGAAGATTTCCTCCAAGTCGGCGATAAGGTCTTGTTTGGAGATTGTCTTGATCACCACGTCATCGACATACGCCTCCACATTGTGCCCGATATGAGTGTGTAGATACCACTGAATTGCTCGTTGATACGTTGCTCCAACGTTTTTCAAACCGAACGGCATAGTGATGTAGCAGTATGCTCCAAACGGCGTGATGAAAGAAGTCTTTAGGCAGTTATCCTCCCTCAGGCTGATTTGATGGTATCTCAAGTAACAGTCGAGAAAGCTAAGAAGTTTGCACCCCGCAGTTGAATCCACCACCTGATCTATTCTGGGTAGACCAAATGGATCTTTGGGGCATGCCTTGTTCAAGTTGGTGTAGTCGATGCACATGCGCCATTTACCGTTCTTCTTCCGGACCAGGACTGGGTTTGCCACCCAATCCGGGTTGTAGACCTCTTTGATGAACCCGGCTACGAGGAGCTTGGTTATCACCTCCCGGATAGCATCTTTGCGGTCCTGTGCGAAGCGCCGTAGCTGTTGCTAGACTGGCTTGGCGTCCGGCTTGACGTTGAGGGAATGCTCGATCACCTCCCTTGGTACCCCAGGCATGTCGGAAGGTTTCCAAGCAAAAATGTCCCTGTTCTCCTGGAGGAAGGTGACGAGCACATATTCCTATTTGGGGTCGAGCCCGGTCCCGACTAGAGCAGTCTTGGAGGGGTCGAAAGGGTCCAGGGGGATCTTCTTCATGTCAGAGTCCGCTAAAATTCCCGACTTTGCTGCTTTTTTCACCAGAACTTGATCGTCCTCGACTTCAGTTGTAACGGCTTGCCAAATGCTGTTGTGTCTGACTACCACTTCTTGAGATTGAGCCAACTCGCAGCTCTCAATGTCGCAGGTAAAGGCTTGCTTGACATCGCTGCGAAGGGAGAGAACTCCGGCGGGCCTAGGCATCTTGAGCATCATATAGGTATAGTGCGGCACCGCCATGAATTTCGCTAGCGCCAGCCGTCCGAGTATGGCATGATACGTGGTCTCGAAATCGGTGACCTCGAAGCAAATGTTTTCTGTGCGGAAGTTATCCCACGTGCCGAAGGTGACCAGCAAAGTTATCTGTCCTAGGGTTGTTGAAGACAGGCCAGGGATTATCCAGTGGAAGGGCGCAGTACTCGGCCGCAGCTCTGAACGAGGAATCTTCATCTCATCCAAGGTCTTGGCGAACAGGATGTTGAGAGCGCTACCTCCATCTATGAGAACCTTCTTCAGCTTGATGTTCTTGACGACCGGGTCTAGGATGAGTTGATAGTGTTCTGGGTGTGTAACCTGATCTGGGTGATCTGCGCATTCGAATATGATGGGCGTTTCTGACCAACGCAGATATTGGGGGGGGTCTGCTGTAGAGACCGAGTTGACGTCATGTGCTGTTAGCTTCTGCTTCCTCTTGGACTTGTATGCAGACGGCCCTCCGAAGATATGATTAAGCTCAGCCTGTGGGTCTTGATAGTCGCCGGCTGGGCCTGGATCTGGCTTGTCTTTGTCTTTGTTGGTGCCAGATGTTGAAGCCTGCTCGGAGGCAAACTTCTTGAGCATGAAGCAGTCCTTTGCCACGTGCCTACCCTTGGGATGAAAGGGGCAGGGCCCATTCATCACTTTCTGGTATTCGTTGTTCCTTGGGGGTCGTGACCGAGTATTCTCCACATTGGCCACCACGTTGTCCGACTTCCGCTTGCGGTTGCCGGATTTGTTCTATGCTAGCTCATCATTGGCTTTCTGGTCCTTCTGCCAGGACTCTTTCTTGTCGTCGAGGGCCTGAGCAACCACCTCAGCCGAGTCGGCGTACTTGTTCACCATATCGAAGAGAGCCCTGACAGAGGCTGGAGGTTTCTGAGTGAATTTAGCGATGAACGGGGCGTCTTTGACTCCCTTGCAGAAGGCGGCGATGATGACCTCGTCCTTGATCATTGGGATCGAGTTGTGCTTCTCAGAGAACCTTTTGATGAACTCGTGAAGAGACTAGTTCTTCCTCTGGTGCAGCTGATAGAGATCGTGCTCGAAAGACGGCCTCTCATAAGTCCCTTGGAAATTGGCGATGAAACGTTCCTGGAGTTCTCCCCAGGAGCCGATTGACCGCTTTGGGAGCCCTGCCAGCCATGTCCTCGCTGAGTCAGCCAGGGCAACCGGGAGGTAGTTAGCCATGGCCTTGTGATCGCCTCCGGCTGCTCGAATCGCCAAAGTGTAGACTGTGAGCCAAGACTCGGGATTGGTCTTGCCGTCGTATTTTTCGATGCATGTAGGCTTGAAGCCTGACAGCCAGTCGACCTGTTGTAGCTCTCGGTGAAGGCGGGTACGCCTTCATCTGCATGAGGGCTTTGGCTCCAATTACGGCGGTTAAACCGCTCATGGTGGAGGCCGAAGGGCTCGTTCTCGTCCTCCAGTCGGCGGCGCTCGTCGTCTTCACGTTCACGGTGCCGTGCGTTGATGTCTTGGCGAAGGTCGCATCACAGATGGCTTCGAGGATCTTGGTTGTCGCAGCAGTTGTATTGGGGATGCCGCCGATTGTTGTTGTTAGGATTGCCAAGAGACATCTGCCATGACTCCGCTTGCGGCTAACTAGAGCCGGCCGCCCGGCGTCGTGCTGATGCGGATGAGACCGCCATTGGAGAACCTGACCGGTTCATCGGCATAAGGGTGTCACCCGACTACTGGTGCTGCTGACATGCAGCAGCGGTAATCATAGCTTTGATCCTCACGATAGTCAGGGTGGCCTGGTGATCAGGCCCAAAGTGGAGTGTATCCAGTAGGGTTGCAGCGGCCACGACATTCTATTGAGGCATGACGAAGATGTCGTGGTTGCCGACTCTAGTTTAGAGGATTTGTTGCTGAGCGGTTCGCCCAGCCCTGCGTAGCTCATCATTGCGAGCGTCGCGCTCGGCCTCTTGTTGTTGTCATAGTCAGCAAGCCTCCTCCTCTTATTGCTCGTGTAGTCAGCGCGCCTCTTGAGAGGTGGTAGAGCCCTTGGACGCCATGAAGACTTTGCAGGGCAGGAAAAAGCTTGCCAAGCTGCAGTCCAAACTGCTGTTCAAACTGCTGTCCGACTTGGAGTCGGAATCGAAGTAGTTGATTGGTGTAATAACGACTCCGATCTCCCTAGATCCAATCTCAAGCGGCTCTGGGCCACGTCCGAATTGAACCGTAGGGGATCGGGTTTGCCGCGTGGGATGTAGATTGTAGATATCTGTGGCGTTGCCGAGTCTGCACGGGAGATTGACAATCTCCTCCCTTCATTGCCCGATCTCGGCCGGCTCGAGGCCGAGTCCGCGTCGAACGCCGAAGGGAAGAGTTGTCCCAAGACCTAGACATGTAGAAGATTGCCGCAGCGATTCGCCAAGGGTTGCTGCAGCGTCAAGTGGGCCGACCGGCGCAGAGTCAGCTGATTCCCCGGCAGATCGGATCGAGTCTAAGTCAGCCAGGGTGAGTTTGCCAAACTTGTTGGCGATGAAGTCGAGGCTTCCAAATGTGATCGTGTCTCCAGGGAAGAAGTTGGTGCCGTCGACTCCGGTTGTCAAATCCATCGAGTTTGTTGGGGTTGATCTCGCTGAAGCCCCTACCTGGCGCGCTAACTGTCGATGTTTTACACCGGCAATATGAATATAGGGCTACTCGTCGGATCGAAACTCGGTGGACTACAAAGGAATACGAAGAGTTTATACTGGTTCAGGCCCTTGATGTGAGGTAATACCCTACGTCCAGTTGTGGTATATTTCCTTTGAGGATGTATGACTTGATCTGCCCTCAGGGGGCGCCCTGCCTCCCCTTATATACTAGGGAACAGGGTTACAAAGTAGGAATCCCAATCAAACTACGACCAAGAGATCTCCTCCTAGAGATATAACTTGCCCGACTAGGACTGTATCTTCCTTATCGTACAAGGTTAAGTCTACCGAGTGCCATCATATCTCTAATTATAAGACTAGGCCCATCCTCTTTCTGAGTGGCCCATATGCTTGTCATGAGGTACCTAGGGCCCATGGCCTCTACAGTACTCAGAAGATGGCCTCTTGTACGTTCCTTGGAAATTGGCGATGAAGCGTTCCCGGAGTTCTCCCCAGGAGCCGATTGATCTCTGAGGAAGTCCTGTTATCCATGTCCTCGCCGAGTCGGCTAGAGTAACTGGGAGGTAGTTAGCCATGGCCTTGTGATCTCTTCCAGCTGCTCAGATCGCCAGAGTGTAAACTATGAGCCAGGACTAGAGGTTGATCTTCCCATCGTATTTTTCAATTCCAGTCGGCTTGAAGCCTGATGGCCAGTCAACTTGTTGCAGCTCGTGGGTGAAGGCCGGTAGACCTACATCTATGTGAGGACTCTGACTCCGACTACAGCAGTGAAACCGCTCGTGGTGGAGGCCGAAGAGCTCATTCTCGTCTTTTAGTAAGCAATGCTCATCTTCCTCGCGTTCGTGGTGTCATGTGTTGATGTCTTGCGGAAGATAACGTCGTAGTCGGCCTCGGACGTCCTGGTTATCCTGACGGTTGTCTTGATGTTGGCACCGCAGGTCATTATTGTGGTTGCCGAGTGACGTGTGGCGTGACTCCGTGTGCAGCTAACTAGAGCCAGCCACTCGGCGTCGCGTTGAGGCAAGTGAGATAGCCATTGGAGAAGCCGACTTGTTCGTCGATATGAGTGTGTCGCCCGACTGTTGACGCTGCTGGCATGCAGCAGCGGTGATCATGGCTTTAATCCTTGCTATCGTTGGAGTGGCCTGGTGATCAGGCCCAAATTCCAGTGTATCCAGTAGAGTTGCAGCGGCCACAATATTCTGTTGAGGAGTTATGAAAACATTGTGGTCACCGACTCAGGTCTCGAGGATATCTTGTTGAGCAGTCCGCCCAGCCTTGTGCAGATCGTCGTTGTGGGCATCACGCTCGGCCTGTAAGCGTCTTGCATCTTCCTCCCATTGTTCTCGCAGTCGGCTAGCTTCCTCCTCTTGTTGTTCTCGTAGTCGGCGTGCCTCCTGAGTGGGAGTTGAACCCTTGGATATCATAAAGACTTCACGTGGCGGAGAGAAGCTTGCCGAACTGCTATCCGACTTAGAGTCGAAGTTCAACTTAGAGTCAGAGTCAGCAAAGTTGAGGGGGGTAATAACGACCCCAACCTCCCTAGATCCAATCTCGAGCGGCTCTGAGCCGTATCCGAGTTGAACTCCAGGGGATCGGGTTTGCCGCATTAGATGCTGATTGAAGTCATCCATAGCATTGCCGAGTCCAAATGGGAGATTGACGATCTCCTCCTCTCTTAGCCCGATCTTGGCCGGCTCAAAACCGAGTCCGAGTCGAACACCGAAAGAAAAGGTTGCCCCTAGACTCAGGCATATTGGAGATCACCGCAGCATGTTGCCGAAGATCGCTGTAGCATTACATAGGCCAACCAGCGCAGAGTCGGCTTAGTCCCTGGCCGATCTGATCAAATCCGAGTTGGATGAGGTAAGGTTGCCGAATTCGTCGGCGACGAAGTCAAGGCTCCTGAAGGTGATTGTTTGTTCGGGGAAGAAGTTGATGCCATCGACTCCGGTGAGTGAATCCATCAGGCTTGTTGAAGATGATCTCGCCGATGCCCCTACCTGGCGCGCCAGCTGTCGATGTTTTGTATTGGCAATAATAATATGGGGCTACTCGTGAGACCTAAACTTGATGGATTGCAAAGGAACACAAACAATTTATACTGGTTTAGGCCCTTGAGATGAGGTAATACCCTACGTCCAGTTGTAGTGTATTGCTTTTGAGGTTTCTCTGGTGAGATTTTCACTTCTGCCCTCAAGAGGTGCCCTACCTCCCCTTATATACCGGGGACAGGGTTACAGAGTAGGAATCCCTGTTGGACTCCGACCAAGGGATTTCCTTCTAGGAATACAACGTGCCCGACTAGGACTATATCATTTTCTTGTTGTCAAGGTTATGTATGCGGAGTCCTATTGTATCCCTAATTACAAGGCTAGGCCCATCCTCTGTCCGAGTGGCCCAAATGCTTCTCATGAGGTACCTGGGACCCATGGCCTCCACAAGATGTGTTTGCCGAGCAAAAAACTGCCATCCCTCGCATATCCGAACTATGTCTTTAGCGTCTGTAACTGCAGTCGGCCAAAAAAATCCTCGTCTGTAAGCTTTTCCAACTAACATCCTTGATGCGGCATGGTTGCCACAGATGCCCGAGTGGATGGATTGCAGAATCTGCTTGCCCTCCTCGAGTGTGACGCAGCGCATGAGGACTCCGGATGCACTTCGACAATAGAGATCTTCTCCGACTACGAGGAAACATTTGCTTCGACATTTGATCCGCTCGGCTTCACTACAATCTTCTGGGAGCTCATCTTATAGGAGCAACCTGATGATTGGAGTCTGCCAGTCCTAAGAGATGATTAGTACTTCACTTGTTGTTGGGGTAGGTTCTGCCCCTGACTGCTCGAGTACTGGCCTCTTTTTGACTGATGGTTCCAACAACTGCTCAACAAAAATTCCAGTCGGGACCACTTCTCTTTTGGATCTCATGTTGGCTAACTCATCTGCGGCTTCATTGTATTGGCGTAGCACATGTGTAATCTCCAGCCCATCGAACTTGTTTTCTAGCTTCCGTACCTTCTAACAGTATGCCGCCATGTTGTCGTTGAGATACGTCCAGTCTTTCATGACCTGGTTCACCACGAGTTGAGAATCCCCACGTACTACCAGTCGGCAAATGCAGAGTGATATGGCGATGCGGAGCCCGTGGATAAGTGCCTCGTACTCGGCGACGTTGTGGGATGCTGGAAAATGTATTTGAAGCACATATTTCAGTTTTTCTCCAGTGGGTGACATTAGGATGATGCCAGCCCCTGCTCCACCGATCCATAGAGAACCGTCGAAGTACATTGTCTAGTATTCTAGCTTGTCCGTTGATGTAGCCGACGGAACTTCTGTCTACTCGGCCACGAAGTCGGCGAGTGTCTGTGAATTGATTGTTGTTCGTGGTTGAAAGCCAATATCAAATGTCATAACTTGAGCGCCCATTGAGCGATTCTACCGGTGGCCTCGTGATTATGTAGGACGTCCCCAAGTGGATACAATGTGACGATTGTAACTTGATGCGACTAAAAATAGTGCACAAACTCCTGGACAGTTATGAGCAAGCCATAGAGCAGCTTCTGGATTTGGGGATGTCTCATCTTGGATCCGCCTAGGACTTCACTGACAAAGTAAACTAGCCTTTGAACTTTTTGTATGTGTCCTGGCTCCACCCGCTCGACGACCAACACCATGCTGACTACTTGAATGGTTGCCATCAAATATAACATAAGTGGTTCCTGGGGCATTAGTGACGCCAACACGGGTGGTGATGTGAGGAACTTCGAAGTCTTCGAAAGCTTATTGGGCTTCTGGCATCCATTGAAAATTATCAACTTTCTTCAATAATTTGAAAAGGGCATACCCCGTTCGCCAAATTGGGAAACAAATCGGCTGAGTGCCGCCATGCAGCCGGTCAGCTTCTGTACATCCTTCTGGCTAGTCGGGGGTGCCATGTTCATGATAGCGTTGATTTTCTCTGGATTTGTTTCGATGCCCCATTGCGATACGATGAAGCCGAGTAGTTTTCCTGGAGGTACTCCGAAGACGCACTTTTCCGGGTTCAACTTCATCTTGAATCTCCAAAGGCTTTGAAAAGTTTCTTCTAAGTCGGCGATGAGGTCCTCCTTGACTTTAGTCTTAATCACCACGTCATCAACATATGCCTCCACGTTGCGCTCGAGTTGAGTGTGAAGACACCGCTAGATAGCACATTGATACGTTGTGCCAGCGTTTTTCAACCCGAACGGCATAGTGATATAGCAGTATGAACCAAATGGCGTGATAAAAGAAATCTTCAGACAGTCCTCCTTTAGGATGATTTGATGGTATCCCGAGTAACAATCGAGAAAACTAAGCAATTCGCATTCCGCAGTTGAGTCGACCACCTGATCTATCCTAGGTAGACCAAATGGGTCCTTGGGACACGCCTTATTTAAGTCGGTGTAGTCGATGCACATGCGTCATTTACCGTTCTTCTTCTGGACCAAGATTGGGTTTGCTAGCCAATCCGGGCAGTAGACCTCTTTGATGAACCCGGCTACTAGGAGTTTAGTTATCTTCTCCCAAATAGCATCTTTTCGGTCTTGTGGGAAGTGACGTAGTCATTGTTTGATTGGTTTAGCGTCCGGCTCGACGTTAAGGGAATGCTCGATCACCTCCCTTGTTACACCAGGCATGTCAGAAAGTTTCCAAGCAAATATATCCCTGTTCGCTTGAAGGAAGATGACGAGTGCGTATTCCTATTTGGGGTCGAGTCTAGTCCCAACAAGCGCAGTCTTGGTAAGGTCAGAAGGGTCTAGGAGGATCTTCTTTGTCTCTGAATCCGCTGAAATTCCTGACTTGGCTGCTTTCTTCGCTGGAACTTGATCGTCCTCATTTGTAGGCGTTGCGGCTAGTCGGATATTGTTCCATCCGATTGCTGCTTCTTGGGATTGGGCCAGTTCGCAACTCTCCTTGTCACAGGTGAAGGCTTGCTTGAGATCGCTGTGCAAGGACAGTACTCCTGTTGGTCCTGGCATTTTAAGTACCATGTATGTATAATGAGGCACTGCCATGAATTTGGCTAGTGCAGGCCATCCAAGTATAGCATGGTAAGCGGTCTCGAAGTCGGCAACCTCGAAGATGTTCTTGGTGCAGAAATTCTCCCGCGTGCCAAAAGTAACTGGCAGAGTGATCTGTCCGAGTGGAGTGGAAGAGAGGCCTGGTATTTCCCCATGGAAGGGAGTTGTACTCGGCCATAGCTCGGATCGAGGGATCTTCATCTCGTCGAGTGTTTTGCCAAACAAAGTGTTGAGAGCGTTTCCTCCATCGATGAGAACCTTCTTCAACTTGACACTCCTGATGACCGGGTCTAGGATGAGTGGATAATGCCCTGGATGTGTGACTTAGTCGGGGTGGTCCGCGCGGTCAAAAGTGATTGCAATCTCTGACCAACGCAGGTATTGGGAGCATCTGTTGAGACCAAGTTGACCTCTCGAGCCGTTAGCTTCTGCTTTCTCTTGGACTCGTATGCAGATGGCCCTCCAAAGATGTGATTGAGCTCAGCCTGGGGATCTTGGTCGTCGCTGGCTGTGCCCAAGTCTGGCTTATCCTTGTCCTTGTTGTCGCCAAATGTTGATGTTTGCTCGAAAGCGAACTTCTTGAGCATGAAACAGTTTTTAGCCACGTGCTTCCCCTTTGGGTGAAATGGGCATGGCCCGTTCATAACCTTCTGGTACTCATCTATCCTCGGGGATCGCGGTCGGCTGCGTTCAATGGCGGCCACAACATTGTCCAACTTGCGCTTGCGATTGCCGGACTTAGTCGGGGCGGCTTCGTTAGCATCAGTCCGCTCCTTCTGTCGGGGCTCCTTCTTGCCGTCCAAGGCCTCAGTAACAGCATCGGCCGAGTCGGCGTATTTGTTCGCAATGTTGAATAGAGCTTTGACAAAGCTTGGAGGCTTCCGTGTGAACTTAGCGATGAACGAGGTGTCCTTAACTCCCTTGCGGAAAGTGGCAATAACGACCTTGTCCTTGATCTTGGGTATTGAGTTCCTCTTCTCAGAGAACCGCTTGATGAAGTCGCGGAGGGACTCATTCTTTCTCTAGTGGCACTGATATAGGTCATACTTGGAAGACGGCCTCTCGTACGTTCCTTGGAAATTTGTGATGAAATGCTCACAAAGTTCCCCCCAGGAGCCAATTGACCGCCTGGGAAGTCCTGTCAGCCACGTCCTCGCTGAGTCAGCCAAGGCAACTGGGAGGTAGTTAGCCATGGCTTTGTGATCGCCTCCGGCCACACGAATTGCCAAGGTGTAGATTGTGAGCCAAGATTCCGGGTTGATCTTCCCATCATACTTCTCTATTCTAGTCGGCTTGAAGCCGGACGGCCAGTCAACTTGTTGTATCTCGTGGGTGAACGCCGGTACTCCTTCATCCAGTTGAGGGCTCTGACTCCGACTACGGCGATTAAATCGCTTGTGGTGTAGGCCGAAGCGCTCATTCTCATCTTCCAGTCGGCGGCGCTCATCCTCCTCATGTTCTCGGCATCGGGCGTTGATGTCTTGGCAGAGATCGCACCGTAGTTTTCCTCGGGCATCCTGGTTAACACAGCGATCGTCATGATGGTGCCGCCATCGATCATTGTTCTGGTTGCCGAGTGACGTATGACATGACTCCAAGCGAGGCTGACTAGAGCCAGCTGCACGGCGCCGTGCTAGGGCAGATCAAATCGCCGTGTCTGAAGCCGTCTTATTTGACGGTATGAGGGTGTCTCCAGGTTGTTGTCGCTGCTGACAAGCCGTGGCGGTAATCATTCTTTGATCCTTGCGATAGTCAGGGTAGCCTGGTGGTCAGGCCCGAACTGCAAGGTGTCGAGCAATGTGGCAGCGGCCACAACATTCTGTTGTGGGGTCACGAAGACATCATGGTCACCAACTCAGGTTTGGAGGATCTCCTGCTGAGCAGTCCGCCCAGTCTTGTGCAAGTTGTCATTGCGAGCATCGCACTCGACTTGCAAGCATCGTGCATATTCCTCCTATTGTTCACATAGTCGACGAGCCTCCTCCTCTTGCTGATCACGTAGTCGGCATGCATCTTGAGTGGGAATTGAGCCCTTAGAGGCCATGAAGACTTCGCGTGATAGAGAAAAGCTTACCGAGCTGCTGTCCGACTGTGAGTGGGAGTTGGAGTAGTTTAGGGGGGTGATTACAACTTCAACCTCCCTAGATCCGATCTCGAGCGGCCCTGGGCCGTATTCGAGTTGAACTCCAAAGGATTGGATCTGCCACATTGAAGTGAGATTGAAATTGTTTGCGGCATTGCTGAGTCCAAACGGGAGATTGACGATCTCTTCCTCCCTTAGCCCAAGCTCAACCGGCTCGAGGCCGAGTCTGAGTTGAACACCGAAAGAAAGAGTTGTCCCTGGACTCACGCATCTCGGGGATTGCTGCAGCATGTCGCCGAACATTGCTGCAGCGTTGAGTAAGCCGACTGGCGCGAAGCCAGCTTGGTTCTTGGCCGATTGGATCGAGTCTGAGTCGGTCAGGGTCAAGTCACCGAATTTGTTGGCTATGAAATCGAGGCTCCCGAAGCTGATTGTCTGCCCGGGGTAGAACTTGACGCCGTCGACTCTGGTGGTTGGATCCATCAGGCTTGTTGAAGATATCTTGACGAAGCCCCTGCCTAGCGCGTCAACTGTCGATGCTTTGTATCGGCAATAATTATATGGGGTTACTCGTGAGCCTAAACTTGATGGATTGCAAAGGAACACGAAACAATTTATCTTGGTTCAGGCTCTTAATGTGAGATAATACCCTACTTCCAGCTGTGGTGTATTGCCTTTGAGGTTTCTCTGGTGAGATTGTTCTACTTGTCTTCTGCCCTAGGGGGCTCCTTGCCTCTCCTTATATACTGAGGAGGCAAGGTTACAAGGCAGAAATCCCAATCAGACTCCGACCAAGGGATTTCCTTTTAGGAATACAACATACCCGACTAGGACTATATCATTTTCCTTATCATACAAGGTAATATGCACCGAGTCCTGTCGTATCCCTAATTACAGGATTATCCCCATCCTCTATCCAAGTGGCCATAATGCTTCTCATGAGGTACCCAGGGCCCATGGCCTCCACAAATTGCACTTCTTGCAACCGAAAATCACACTTACTTGACTTGGCATACAGCTGGTGTTCCCTCAATTTTTCAAGCACTAGCCGGAGGTGTCACTCATGTTCCTCTGTTATCTTTGAATAGATGAGAATGTCGTCAATGAACACCATGACAAACTTGTCAAAGAATTTCATAAACACCTTATTCATCAGATTCATGAAGAAGGCTGGTGCGCTGATGAGTCCAAAGGACATAACCATGCACTCATACAACCCATACCAAGTGGTGAAGGCTATCTTTAGAATATCCTCTTCGTGAATTCTCAGCTGATGGTAGCCTGATCACAGGTCTATCTTGGAGAAAAAGTGGCCCCTTCCAACTGATCAAAGAGATCGTCGATTCTGGGCAATGGATACTTTTTCTTGATTGTAACGTCATTTAGTGCGCGGTAATCTACACACATCCTTTTGGTTCGATTATTCTTCTCCACAAAAATGACTGGTGCGCCCCAAGGTGACGTGCTCGGTCGAATGTACCCATTCTGTGACAAATCATCTACTTGCTTTTTGACCTCTGCCCTCTCATTCGGTGTCATTCTATATGGCCTCTTGTATATAGCAGTGGTCCTTGGTGCCAAGTCGATCCCAAATTCAATTTCTCTTTTTGGGGGCATTCCTGGTAAATCTTCAGGAAAGACATTCGGGTATTCCCTTACTATTAGAATATCCTCCACCTTTCTAACAATTTTCTTCTCAGTTTCTAGCTATTCCTCAGCCGTGGCTTGATTCAGACAAGCTCCCTGACTCTGTGGCACTGTCAACTGGAAGGTAACAACTTCTCCCTTCACATTAGTCACAGTGATGGTGCGGTCTGCACAATTGATCACTCCTTTGTGCCGGGACAACCAATCCATTCCCAGTACGATATCTAGGTCTTTGAATTCTAGGAGAATGAGATTGGCTAGAAAAGGTGACCTTTGGATTTCTATGTTCACTAAGGGGCTATAGTGAGCTATGATCATGCGGTTTCCAAGGGTGTGAACCCTCATGGGGATCTTAAGTTCCACTACTCTCATCCCATGTGTTCCCACAAATTTCTTTAATATGAAAGAATGAGTTGCACCAGAATGGAAAAGTACTATTGCAAGAGTTGAGTCCACAAGAAACGTACCCAGTACCACCTCTGGTGTTGCCTGTGCCTCCTCTGTAGAGATGTGGTTGACATGTCCCTTGATCAAGTTGTTGTTGTTATTGTTGTTGTGATTCTGTGCAGCTGCGGGCCTAGAACCAATGTGCCTTGGCTTCAGGCATTTGTCTACAAAGTGGCCCGGCTCGTTGCAGTTGAAGTAAATGAGGGTCTTTCCCCCACTGTCCTCTTAGGCTGCCCCTGCTGAGTTGGCACCATTGGCGGGCGTGGAGCTGGGTTGCGGTTGTGGTGACCGTTGTTGCTATTGCTGCCACCAAAGTGCCCGGGGTGAAACGGGCACTGCTGGTGGACAATCTATTGACACCAAAAATCACCGATCAGCGCTGAAGACGAGTTGATGATCTGGTTCGGTGCACTAGACACGCGAAGGCCTAGGAGATCTGCTTAGCTCCAATGCAGGTCCTAAATAGTTGAAGTTCGTGGGCGTGCCAGTCAATTTGACCCCGCAATTGACAAGGAGATAGAAAAAAGTTAGATCATTGCTCCAATCGGCCGATAGGCCAATACAGACTTTCTCCAGCCGATTGCCGATAATACTTGTATATCGGCTAAAAAACCGATAATGATTTAAATAAATAAAACAGCCGACTACCAATAGAACATGTGCATCGGCTGGAAAGCCGATGATAGTGTAGATAATCAAAATAATAATCAAGACAATGCAGTCGGCTTTATCTAGTAAAAGATAACTTATCGGCTATACATCCCGATAAGACGCTTGCATAAAATCTATCAACCTAGTAGGAATAACTTATCGCAGGCAGTTTAGTAGGTTGGACCTAACCGATGCAGCACAAACTGATGATAAATTATCCCCAGTAAGCCGATAAAATCTATGCACGCGTGATGTGATATATTCACTCGGCCTAAGAGATCAAACTTAACTGATGCAGCCGTAGACAGAATAGATACACCGTGGTAAGCCGACTTCCATAGATCAGCTAGAATATCGGACCTAACCGAGGAAGTCCTAGCCGATAAGGTAGTCGGGGTAACGAGACTTACCCTCTCGCAGGAGTTCGGACCTAACCGATACAGCCCAGCTCGAGAAGCAAGAACCCGTCGAAAAGGGTGGCGATGCGCCGAATTTGTATTGATCTGAGAGATAGTTTACATGGTCCCCGGGCATACGTATTTATACCCCAAGTTGATACAGTCCTGATTGGATACGAAACAGGAGTTTCCTAACTATAAAAGGAAAATTAACAAGCCCTGATCGGACACGAGATCAGGTTTTCCTAAAAATTATTAAAGTTATCTAATTTATAGATAAAATAGTTAACTGTCATGTTGTGGTCTTCATGATTCCTTCCTGAATTCGGCTTCCTCTGGATTAGCTTCCATCGGCTGATATAGCATCTTTCCTTAACCGAACATGATAACGAACCGTACCAAATTTTGGTGTTAACACATGCCCCCTAATTTTGGAGTTTGTTATCGAACTTCGAAATTCTTCTGTTTGGGCTTCAGCAATTCCTCCATGGCCTCTTGAAATCGGCTTTCATGAGCCGATACCTTCTGTACTAGGTGTGCTAGGCTCTCAAAGTCTTGTGATGAAAATCTTTCCTTAATCGGAGCCAACAAACCATGGAATGCTAACTCGGCCAGCTGTGCATCATCCAGACTTAAACTATAACATCGGCTTCTAACATCATGAAACTACTGGATATATTCTGCGACTGATTCACCCGGCTTCTATATTACCGATGTTAAATCTGTTAAATTCATCTCCTGAATCCCAGCAAAGAAATATTTGTGGAATTGCTTTTCCAAATCGGCCCAACCCCAAACTAAATTTGGTGGTAACAGAGAAAACCATGTGAAGGCCGATCCGGACAATGATAGCGGGAAAAATCTAACTCTCAAAGCTTCTTCAGCCGATGCCTTCCCACACTGAGCCAAAAATCGGCTGACATGCTCCACTGTAGATACATCATCTTGCCCTGGGAATTTGGAGAAGTCTGGTACTCTGTATCGGCGTGGCAACGGAACTCTATCAAACCAATCCGGATATGGATGCCGATACATAAATGTTTCCTCCTTTGGTTTTAGGCCGAATTGTTCTCTCACCACCTCTGTGATTCTTGCTGTCCAATTTTCTTCCCTTGGATCTTCGACATAATAATGCAAAGGTGGAATTGGTAGCCAATTCTGCTTCTGATATTCTCTCTGATAATTATACTCAGGGACAGCTCCTAGATGACTTTGTTAATGCCCCCCATAGTATGCAGTTTGATGATATCCTTGAGGAATTCCATCTTGTTGCCCCCCAGCCAGTTGAATCGGCTCCACCGCCTTCTTGATCAAGCTCTGTAATGTGTTCATCAATATCCCAAATTGATTGATCAATGCATGATGAACTGCTTCATTAACCATGTCGTGAAGTGGCTTCTGTGAACTTGCAGGCGATGTATGACTCAATTCCCCAATCAGAACAGGCTTTGGAAATTGGGATTTTTGAATCGGCCCTTGATGTGTCATACCGAAGAATTCTAGACAAAGCTTCTGAAATTCAGCAATGTTCTGCCCCACTTATTGTCTTTGTTCTTCGGTCAAATCTTCCATCGTGACTGGGATTACATTGTCTATGCTGACTTCCTTTCTAGCCATGTTGAAGTTCTGTGTCCCACCGGGCATGCCAAAAACATGTTGACACTGACAATCACCGATCAGCGCTGAAGACGAGTTGATGATCTGGTTCGGTGCACTAGACACGTGAAGGCCTGGAAGATCTGCTTAGCTCAAGTGCAGGTCCTAAATAGTTGAGGTTCATGGGCGTGCCAGTCAATTTGACCCCGCAATTGACAAGAAGATAGAAAAAAGTTAGATCATTGCTCCAATCGGCCGATAGGCCGATACAGACTTCCTCCAGCCGATTGCCGATAGTACTTGTATATCGGCTAGAAAACCGATAATGATATAAATAAATAAAACAGCCGACTACCAATAGAACATGTGCATCGGCTGGAAAGCCGATGATAGTGTAGATAATCAAAATAAAAATCAAGACAATACAGTCGGCTTTATCTAGTAAAAGATAACTTATCGGCTATACATCCCGATAAGACGCTTGCATAAAATCTATCAACCTAGCAGGAATAACTTATCGCAGGCAGTTTAGTAGGTCGGACCTAACCGATGCAGCACAAACTGATGATAAATTATCCCCAGTAAGCCGATAAAATCTATGCACACGTGGTGTGATATATCCACTTGGCCTAAGAGATCAAACTTAACTGATGCAGCCGTAGATAGAATAGATACACCGTGGTAAGCCGACTTCCATAGATCAGCTAGAATATCGGACCTAACCGAGAAAGTCCTAGCCGATAAGGTAGTCGGGGTAACGAGACTTACCCTCTCGCAGGAGTTCAGACCTAACCGATGCAGCCTGGCTCGAGAAGCAAGAACCCATCGAAAAGGGTGGCGATGCGCCGAATTTGTATTGATCTGAGAGATAGTTTACATGGTCCCTGGGCATACGTATTTATACCCCAAGTTGATACAGTCCTGATCGGATACGAAACAGCAGTTTCCTAACTATAAAAGGAAAATTAACAAGCCCTGATCAGACACGAGATCAGATTTTCCTAAAAATTATTAAAGTTACCTAATTTATAGATAAAATAGTTAACTGCTATGCTGTGGTCTTCACGATTCCTTCCTGAATTCGGCTTCCTCTGGATTAGCTTCCATTGGCTGATATAGCCTCTTTTCTTAACCCAACATGATAACGAACCGTACCAAATTTTGGTGTTAACACAATCATGGTGGAAGGTCTACCTTGATGCCCTAGCATCATCCTTGGCTTCTGGTTTGGTCCATGTTTAGATCTAAATTGGGTCGTCTTTCTCTTGCGGTCCATCTTGTTGCGCTGATCTTCTTGGTGGATCGTCTTGTCCACCAGCTCCTCGAAGTTTGGGTAGTCATTCGAGAGGAGCGGGTTGGTCAACTCGTCGTCCAGGCCCTCCAAGAATTTCTCCTGCCTTTTTGCATCAATGCGGACATCCTCTACTACGTAGTGTGCCAGTCTGTTGAAGTCACTGAGATACTATGCCACTGTCCTATTCCCTTGCACCAGTGTGTGGAAATCCCTCTTCTTATGGGCCATGATGCCTGCCAGAAGTTGTGGTAGAATTCTGCCTAGGTGACCTCCGTCCCTGTAGTGCGGGTCACAAGAAGTTGACCCACTATGTAGAGGCGGGGCCTTGGAGCTGGTGTGTGGAAAATGCAATCTTCTCCTGATCTGTGCATTGGAGCAGGTCGAGCTTCTTTTCAATTACCAATAGCCAATCGTTGGTGTCCATGGGGTTGGTTGTGCTTGAGAAGGTAGGCGGTCTAACCCGTAGGAACTCTAGCAGCTTGGACTACTGGGAAGAAACTGGTATGTGGGCCTGTTGCTGCAGGTGGTTGTTGTGTCGCATCTGCTACATCATGATGGCCAACATTTGGTTCTGGTTTACCAGGACTTGTGCTAGCGTTGAGTTTTCTAGCAGAGGGGGTGGCATGTGGTTTGCCATCCCGTTGACTGTTGGGGCTCCGTCTGGCTAGTTGGTGGCACTGGTGTCTCTTGCAGCACATGCGTCGGTCCTAGTGTTCACCATCTAAGGGATGACAAGGAAAAGGAGAAAAAAAAAAGGAAAACATATAGCTCAGAACAAAGGATTTACATTAAAGTTGCTAGATTAAATTGTCTAATCTAGATGATTAAAAACAACTGAAAATAAGCAATTCAACTCCTAATTAAGGCAGCCATACCACTGACCAATTGGTATGGTCCACCGACTAGACCCCAAGCAAAGCAAACTTAAACATGGAAACTAACATTCAAGCAAACTAAGAAAAACCAATAAGCTAGGGGCAGCGTCTCTAGTGCTCAGAGTGGCTCCTGCGGTCGTTAGAGTCGTCGTCGAACTCCTGCTCGTCTCCTACCTCCTCGTCAGAGTGGCTCCTAGAACCACTCATGAACTCTCCACACTGTTGCGTGGCTGGGAGCTCGACTCGCTGTGGGTGCAGGAACCACTAAAAGAGCTGTTGTCGTCGATGGATGTGAAGCCCCCGTGGATGCTGTTGTCACCCTAGGAATTGTTGTCACCTAATGGCACACTGACTGTGCTTCCCACTGGTGCTGGTGCTGGTGCGATCAGGAGCGGAGGATCTGTTGCCGACTGCTGGTCCTGTGGCGACGCGCTAGGTGTGGGTGGCTCGTTCCTGATAGCTAATTGGACACGCACTGGAGGGCACATCCTCTTCCTAGGAATCAGGTGGATTCTGGCTCCACCTGGTGGCTGCTACCCCTTGAGCTGGGCGACCTTCTTCTTTAGCCGATCGATCTTGTCCTTCAGCTAAATGATCGTCATGCGGTTGGTGTCCTCCCTGTTGTGCGTTGTACGCACCTAGTTGGCGTGCATGTCATCCATAGCATTGAGAGCCTAGCGCAAGTAGACGATGGTGATGTCGTTCTCCTGGTCCGCTGACTGATAGGTGATGTACTCATGGTAGTGGGTGCGGCAGGGCAGGTAACGGTAGGTGGTGGTACAGAGTCTCGAGTGGTGTGACAAGAAGAAGCTCTCCAAGGATGTGGCCGGCGGCCTCCTGGTAAGCATGGCGGAAAGTATGCCCACTGATCTCGATCTCCATTGCGGGAAGGAGAAAAGCCTCGCCGAGCAGCTCCAGGCGAACGTGGTGTGACAGCTCGCCCTCCATCGGCTCAATCACCGAGTACTCCGATGCACGGGTGTAGCCGATGGTGAAAGCTATCATCCCGAGCTCCTCCACAAAACCTCCAAGGCCAGCACCACGCTGGTTCTAAAGGGTAAGACATCTATAGAAGACAGAGGGGAATCAGTGGCGAAGCATTTCAGATCAATGGGAATAAATTTTACAAATGTCACTGTTTATCACAGATCTTTTTGGAACCATCACCACTTCATTCAATGCCCACAATATGACATCGATATATCTATTTATTACTCACCCCGGTTAAATATGACTTTTTCTGTCAAAATTTATAACTTTGATAATCAATTTTTTAAAAATACTTACACCATGTTCTTTCCCACTTATTTAAGCCACTTATTTTCTCATTTTCCGTGAGCACGCTTCCCAAAATAATAAACGGTGTGTTTTTTATAAAAATTTTCTATACGAAAGTATCTCTAAAAAAGCAAATAGATTCTTTTTTAAGTTTTTAATAGTAAATATTTAATTAATCATGCGCTAATGACGTTTCTCGTTTTACGTGCTACTTATAAGTCAGAAAAATAAGCTTCTAAGAACACCATGTTAGTTGCAAAACATAAATATGGAACACATAGGTCTGTTTCAGAAAATACCTTTATAATCATACAAATTTATTAGATTTTATAAACTTAATTATTCTCATAAAAATCATGGCCAAAGTTGCTCTAATAAAGGTAAAAATAGGAATGACAGGGGAACACTGGTACGGTGGTGGAGTCGTGAGAGTATAACTCCAATCATTAGTATTTAAATCCTGGTGTCCACGAATATTTCTCACGTGTGGTTGCACCATCAATAAGATTTTAATGAGGTACAATAGAAGCTTTACAAAATAATATAATAGTACTAGGTTGCGTGCATGATGTCACAATATGACAATACTAGTAGAGAACGCTTATATATATATATATAGATATAAAGATAAATAGTTTTGCTAAGAAACGTGGCACCATATTTCTTACCTAATTTCAATCACTTTTCATTATATATAATTGCTAACTCTCCTTCATATGTAAATGTGTTTGTGTATCGCCTATCTCATTTTTTCTTGAGTTTTGTTTCATCGCTTTTATTAGTTATGTACTCCCTACATTATACGTATTTCTAGAGTTTTCACGCAGATTAAAGAGACATGTGAAATTTAATAAGGGATGATTATCATTGGTTAAGACAAAGAAATATGTAGAGAAATTAAATAAGAGATTATTGTGATTGGTTAATTAAGATGAGTAAGTAGATGGAGAAGCTGTTATATTCTAAAACATATTTTGTATGCTAGAAGTTATTATATTTTGAGACAAAGTGAGCAGTACTTTTTAAAAAAATCAAGCAAGCAATCAATTGTGTGTGCGGCAAGTTCTTCTTATACAGTGGGGACTAGAAAACTTACACGATTTAAAATTTGTAGTATAAAATTGAAATTTACAATGTAAATATATGGATTTCATTGTTTTTCAAAGAAAAATATGGCGCCATCAGAGTAGATAATTCCAAAGATAAATATTCTATGCATTCACATTGAATGAGGCAACAGTAATATAAACTAAAGAACAAAATATTTCATTGGAAGTTAAATGAGCAAAGAGCAAGGTAATAATGCATGAAAATCTTATAAACATTAAAGTAAATTTAATGAATTAATATCTCAATGGCATCTGGTCTTCCTTTCACAAGTGGCACATGCATAACGTGGAAGTGTGGGTATGGACAAAATTCTAGTGCCTGTGAATTTATCCGCACAAATAATTATGCCCTACCATATCTTGCAGAGGTCTCCAAATAAGCAGCAAAATTTTCTTATGAAACGAAATTCTATACTAGTCAAAGCATATTATGAGGGCATGAGGCCTACCTGTGTCTACATCAGATCGACATTCCATCAATACTGCATTTAGAATGAAAGAGGCTTCACAACAACTTTATAGAATATAAATATTTAACTTATTTTTTGAAAAAATCAACAAACTTTTCAAATCTCCCAGCTGGAGACAGACATACAGTAAATGGCTGTTTGCTCAAGCCGATTCAGCTCATGACACCCTAACAAATTTCAATAATTAATTAAAAACCTGTTGATTCATCGAGAGTTGTACTAGCATGCATATGAATTCCAGACCAAGGTTAAGATTCAATGGAATTCCATTGTATCTCAATTAGGCATATTCATTGCCGTTTTCCTTTTCTTTTTCTTTTGAAAAGGACCCTTAAATCCCTTGATAGTGTCATCTACAATTGCAATTCTACGTGTGGTTATTAGCCATTCGCTCGCGTGAGCTCACTTCACTAACCCATCTCCTGATCTCCCCACCACACAAGCCATGGCCATGGACAGTGAAGCGGTGCACCAGAGCGGCGGCGCCGGCGACGACGAGGAGATCGGCGTCTTCACCGCCGAGCGCTACTTCAGCGGCGCCGACGTCGATGCGGTGTGGTGCGGCCGCTCGTCGTCGTCGCTTTCGTCCGCGTTCAAGAACGGCTGCCAGCAGGAGTACTGGTCGGCTGCCCCGACGACGCTCACGGCGGCCACCAGCTCGTCGGAGGCCAGCTGGAACAGCCGCTCCGTGCTTCTGAGGGATCCGACGGTGTCCGCCGCCGCCGAGTCAGAGGAGCCTTCCGGCGGAGAAGGTGACCGCAGCACACCCGGACCGAAGGCGTCCTCGCCGTCGCATAACCTTCTTCTGCGGTGGCTGCTCGGCGTGGCTGCGTGCGCCTGTCCTGGCGCCGGCGCCGGCGCCGTCGACGAAGAGGTGAACGCCGACCAGTGTCGCCGCGACGAAGCGCGTGCAGGTGCAGCTGGCGTCGTCCTCGGTGGGGAGAAACTGAGCATCGAGGTGGCGGACGCGACGTTGCCGGGAAGGAAGAGCAAACAGATCGCCGCAGAGGTGGTCGCCACGACAAGTGTGAACCATGGAATGTGTGACGGCGACGCGTCCGACGCCGGAACTGCCATGCCTCCTCCCCTCCTGCAGCTCGCGGAACCACGCCGTATCGCCGACTCGGGCGAGCTGTCAGCGCGGGTGCTTAATCCCAGAGCCGCCGCCGCCGCATTGTCGGACGAGCGGCGGCGCAGGTCTTCGGACATGTTCGCGTCGGCGACGACTCAGCAAAACTCCGCCTTCACAATCATCGCCGGGAGCACGGCGCCGCGGGACGGTGCTGCTGCGGCCGACGGCGGCGGTGGGGCAGAAAACCGCGACCCATCGCTAAACAGAGCATGTGCCACCAGCCGTCGTGACGCCGACGACGCGGCGTCGGACGAGGAGCTGGAGTGCGTGTACCCGCCGAGCGAGGCGAGCGTGGTGTGGAGCGTGGTCACCGCGGACGGCGTGGCGTCCGCTGGCAACTTCTCCAGCGCGGCGTCCGGGTACTACCACCACTACTACTACCACAACGGCGGCGGCTGCGACGGGTGGCACACGGCTGCCGGGAAGAGCAACCGGAGGAGCAGCACCGGCGGCTTGCTGAAGATGAGCTGTATGTCCGATAGGGCCCTCGACGCGATTAGCCCGGCTCGGGTCGTCCACCGGCAGCCGCCGCCGCCGCCGGAGGCAGCAGCGAGGCGGCTGGAGGGTGCGGCCACGTGGCACGCCGCCGGTGGGCAGTAGGTTGGGCTCTCGAAGCTTGCTGCGGCGACGGAGCTGTGGACGAGGCTGCACGGATGGATTAGTGGACGCGTGATTTTCTGATTATTTTAGAGGTTTTTTCGAGGAAATTTCAAATTTTTAAAGGTTTTATTTTTATTTTTGTTAGGACATAATAAACACCATCTGTGATGGAGATACTTTGTGAAATGATGAGTATTAATTAAAATTGTCGTTATCAATATACAACCTGTAAAATCATTGTCATGATTAATATTTTGTGATGAACAATTAACTTTATAAATTATTTATTTAACAAAAATTTATTAAAAAATATAAGTCGATATTGGTGTGAGTATGTGTGGCTAATGCGAGTCAAGTTGGGAAAGAACTTATGCTCAGATATGGTTTATTTGTTTTTGCATGTGTGAGTCTTGAAGCCTCGGGAGTATTACCGATAATAGATCGGTAGTCGACTTTGAAGAACTTGATGTCTGCATGATCGGGAGATCATGCGGAATACTAAATGCTAGAGATCAATACACGTGGAAGTGAAGATTCCTTATGGCATACAAGAGGAATTGTGTGCGTATGAAAAGAGGAATCGAGTCCTACTTGATTAGAAGTGAAGTCCTAGTAGGACTAGGAGTTGAGTCCTACTTGGATTAGGATTGGAATCCTAGTAGAACTAAGAGTTGTCCTAATAGAATTAGGAATTCTACTCCTACTTTATATAGGAGATTTTAGGTATAAATAGATGAGGGGTTGATGCTCTAGAGGAACAATTTTTGGAAGAGAGAAAAGTAATTTTAAGAGAGAGGAGTGCTTTGTATGCGCTTTATAAACACATCTTGATGCAATAAAGTTAATCTACTTTCAAGAACATCTTCGGTGTGTATACTTCTGAATTCTGACGGTTCATCTGACAAGAGCGCAGCGACGAGGCGGTGGTTCTACCGGCGGACATACGGCGGTCAGACCGGTGCAAGACAGCCTGACCGGTCCACTCCATCTGATTTGAGGGTTTCTTTTATTTCGCAAAAGATTTTGGTTTTTGGTGTTACTACTATTCACCCCCCTCTAGTAGGTTTGGTTCTGATGTTCGATCATATAAGTGGTATTAGAGACTTGTTTTCTTTTTTTGATCTTTACCGATCTTGAGATTTAGCTATGGCCGACCGATTTTCAACCAAGCCGCATATTTTTGATAGAGTTGATTTTTAATTTTGAAAATAAAAGATGCAATCATTTATTATGTCTCAGGGTTATGATATTTGGTAAAAAGTTTCTGATCCTTATGATATTCCTGAGGCTATAACTGCAGGAAATAAAGTTCAATTTTAAAACAATTGTAAAGCTAGAAATATAATTTTAAGTGGTGTTTCTCGCTCAGATTTTGATCGGATTTCTCATTTTGAAACTGCTTATGAGATATGGAAGACTCTATATGATTTTCATCAAGGTTCTTCTAACATCAAGAAAATACGCAAAGATGTATTTAAAAATAACTATATAAAATTTGAAATAAAACCTGGCGAAGCTTTGGACGATTATTTTGCACGTTTCAATAAAGTTCTTAACAACCTTCGTTCTATGGATGATTCTTTTGATACTACTCATACACAGTCCAAAATTGATAGACATCTTTTAAACGACCTTGATATGTCTGTCTGGGAGATGAAGGTTACATCAATTCAAAAATCTGTTAATATAAATACTTTAATCTTGGATTCTCTTTACACTAAATTAAAGACACATAAGATGAACATTCTTTCTCGCAAGATTGATTTTAAATCCATTGCTTTGGTATCTTTTTCAACTTTTTCTGTGGATGCTTCTTCGTCATTTTCTCTTACTGCTTTGAAAGCCACATCCGATGAACAACTCGAGCAAGTCTCTGAGGAGGACTTGGCTTTGCTTATTAATAAGTTTTCTCGAGCTTTAAATAATGTTAAGAATAGAAAAAAAAGGAGGCCTAGTCCGATGCTTTAAATGTGGAGAGTTAAATCACATTCGTTCCAAGTGTCCTAAGCTCGGAAGATCCAACAAGGAAGACGAGGAGGAGAAGAACAAGAAGGACAACAAGAGGAAACCTTTTGAAGACAAGAAAAAACAACAAACGTAAACTAGCACATCAATTGCTAGAAGCCTTCAAGCAAGTTGAGTTAAGTGATAAAGAATATGAAAGCGACGGCAAAAGCATAGGTAAAGATAAGCATTTTATAAGTTTAGCTCTCATTGCTCGTAGTGTGTCAAACTTTGATGAAGATGAATCTGACAACGACGATAACAAAGTAAATTTTACTTATAATCAATTAGAACATGTTACTTTTGATCTCGCTGATAAACTTGATAAATGTACTAAAAAGCTTAGAAAACATGATCATACTGTTAATGTTCTAAATTCTGAAATTGCAAGATTAAAATCTTTAATTCCTGATGATGATGATTGCAAATCTTGTGAAGTGTTATATTCTGAAATTACTGCTTTAAAAAATATCAATACTAACACTTCTTGGTTCTACCTTATATTCTCGTGTTGTTGATGAGTTGTTATTAACAAAAAAATCTTTTGAAAAAGTATAAAGTTGCTTTTGATGCTAGTTCCTTGTTCAATTTTTTATGTGCTAAAAGGATTAAACAACACAAAGATGTTTCAAGTTTTAAACCTTGCTCAAAGTGTTTTTTAAATGAGATGAAATTAAAAGATGCTCTTAGTTGTGTTAAGTTTTTGCAAAACGATATGAAAACTCACGAAGTACTTTCTTGCTCAAATTGTCACAAACAAAAAGGGATTGCAAAATCTTGTAAAAACTATGTTTCTTTGATAAATGAGGTTGCTTATTTGAAAAATTCTTTACAAAGGTTTTCTGATGGTAAAAAGAAACTCAATATGATTTTGGATACTTCTAAAGTGAGCACACATAATTGAGGAATAGGTTTGATGCACATGCTTATTTTACTAATCATCCACCGAGTATTCTTGATTTTTCTAAAAATAGTGAGATTTTGACAAAATCCGAACCAAAGAAAACGATTTTCAAATCCGCTGGAATTTTATCGAACCTTTCTACAACTTGTGCAATTGCTTCTTCTTCTTCTTTTAAGAAAAAAACACATGTGAAGTACAATTGCTCTCATTGTGGTAAGGATGGGTATTTGGTTCAGTTTTACTTTAGACTTGCAAGAAAACAGAAAAAAGACAGAGAACGTGAACTTGTAAGGTTGAGATGGTAAAGATTGAGCTTTTCTTCAAATGGCCCAGTCAATCCACAAGCCCCAGGAAGGTCTAATCGGTGGCTATGGGGTAGTTAGATCGCAAGCACATCAGCAATCAGACTGACGGCTGATGGTGGTTAGACCGACTTTTCAGCATTGGTCGGATAAGTTTTTGGTAAAGCCCTAAGGTAAGTTTTCAGGTAAGTCTGATACTGATTCTATTTATGCATATATATGTGTTTTGCCTACTGGTTCTATTTGTCGTGTCTCAGTGTTGGATTCCTAATTTCTTATTTCTAATTCCAACACAAATGCCTCGACATCTTCTTGTGCATAGATCTTTTGGCGGCATACTCCCCATATGCATTAAACGATTAAGACATCATTGCAAGGTAATTGTTTTTAAGGTAACATTGATCTACTTATGAATTGGCAATATAATATCTACTTCTTTATTAGCTTTTTTCTCGGTAGTTATGGAGATAGTAGTTTTTGATAATAATACAAGTGGATATATATCAATTAATGATAATCTTGGTGATATCGTTGGCAATTGGTTGTCTTTTTCAAAACCTTTGATATCTTCTCAATTTGCTTTGTTTTTTTCGTCGGGAGGGTTTAGAGATTGTTTTGAGGGGGAGTTTATATTTTTCAATGCATTCATGTTTAATTTATTGCATTGCTCTTAATTTGAAAATGAAAAAAAAGTGCTTTGTTTTATACCTCTAGTATATTCTTGTGCTTGCTAGCAATATGAGTGAGGTGATCGCTAGTTTAGCCTGTATGCATTCTAGTCTTTATATGAACGTTTGCTATTACTTTTAAGAGATATGATGCATGACACATAATTGTTTTACTTGAATTAAGTAAATATACAATATTGACACTAATGCTTGTTTGAATGATTTATGATCATATATATGCTTGCTGAAATTTTCATTCCTCAAATGCTCTAGAGATTGCTCAATTAAAAAAAACTTATATGAGAGAAAAAATGGATACTAAATCCTTGGAAACATTATTCACGACAAGAACGTATCCGACGTGAGGAAAATAATTGGTGCCGAATCTTTGGAAACAGTATTCATGACAAGGACGTACCCGAAATAATTGAGAGATTTTTTTTGTGCTATTAAAAGGCAAATTAAGCAGAAGCTCAGAAATAAAACTTGATAAAAATTCTCTTGTAAAGGGCAAGTTAATTTGAGAAAGAGTGTTTAGTTCAGCTTGTCTATATGTAGGGTTTTTTTAATCTATGTGCTAATGATTATGTTGCATTATAAATTGTTAAAATCATGAATTTTTAATGCTAATTTGATCTTGATTGTAATATCATTGATTCATGTTTGGACTATAACTCATACTTGTTTATTAGTTGATCAATTTATCTCTCTTGTCTTGCAACACATGTCTCTGAGTTACTTTAAGTACATTTCAAAACTCCTAGAAAAAAATTCAGAAGAAGAAAAATTGATAAATATTTCATATTTATTGCATTTGTGCTTTTATGGTTTATATTTTCTCTTTTGAAATTCTTGATGAAATCATTGTCAAATGGGGAGAAATATACAAAATGCATGCTTAAATAAAGGGGGAACTATTTGAGAAAAATGGAGAATTTAAAAGTTTTGACAAGTTGATCGATTCATAAAAATAGTCGATTTTATACTTTTATTGCAAATATAGAGGTGAAATTCTTTCTTTTAAAAAGGAGAAGAGTTTTTCTGTTTTGCTTTTGTGGTTTTTGAGCCATCAGTGTTTTTAACACTTCTTGGTTTTTATTTTTTAAAAACAAGATGTTGCCAATGTGTTCATAAGGGGAAGATTGTAAAATCATTGTCATGATTAATATTTTGTGATGAACAATTGCCTTTGTAAATTATTTATTTAACAAAAATTTGTTAAAAAATATAAGTCAATGTTGGTGTGAGTGTGTTTGACTAATGCGAGTTAAGTTGGAAAAGAACTTGTGCTCGGATATGATTTCTTTGTTTTTACATGTGTAGGTGAGTCTTAAAGCCTCGGGAGTATTGCCGGTGATAGATCGGGAGTCAACTTGGGAGAAGTTAATGTCTGGATGATCGGGAGATTATGTGGGATATTAAAGGCTAGAGATCAATACACGTGAAAGTAAAGATTCTATATGACATAAAGGAAAATTGTGTGAGTATGGAAAGAATAATCGAGTCCTAGTAAGACTAGAAGTTGAGTCCTAGTAGGATTAGAAATTCACTCCTACTTTATGTAGAAGGTTTTAAGTATAAATAAATGAGGGGTTAAGGCCCTAGAAGAATAACTTTTGGAAGAGAGAAAAGCTGAAATTTAGTTTTAAGATAGAGAAGTGTTTTATATGCGTTTTGTAAACACATCTTAATGTAATAAAGTTAATCTACTTTAAAGAGTATCTTCTTTGGTATGTATCCTTCTGAATTTCGACTGTTCATCCAACAAGAGCGCGACGGCGAGACGATGGTTCTACCGACGGATATACGACAGTCAGACCGACGCAAGACGATCTGACCGGTCCACTCCATCCAAGTTTAAGGGTTTCTTTTATTCCGCAAAAGATTTTGGTTTTTGTTGTTCCTACTATTCACCCCCTCTCTGGTAGATTTGGTTCTTATGTTCGATCCTACACAGCCAACACCACAAACACTACATTACAAGTTCACGATAATTAGAAAAGGAAAATCTTTTACCCACAGCTGAGAACTTGTTTGTTATCATTTTATCATGCAATATCACATCTGTTATGATTGTTTTATTTCCTTGAGAGGAAAAATAGTAAGAACTGAGATTTTTATACAGAATTGATCACCCGTGCTCATCTTAATTAGCAGTTGCTGATCCTGGGAGGCAAGTAATTAAGTAGATTAAAGCATCTTATCTGAATTGATTTGATTACGGTAGAAATGTCACTCTCTTTTGGTGTATCGTAGCATACTTGTGAATCCCAGAGAGGGCTGTGATGATCTGGAGTTCTGGACTGCAAACAAAGAAATATACAGAACAGTGTCCAGGCAAAGGAATGTGATTCTCCCCAGTTATGAAATTGACTGGGACACAATGCCAAATTAAAATGACCTGTCTGATGACGGCTGGGTGCCTCAGTACATATTTTCTCGACACAAGAAAGTGTAACTCTTTTTTTTTTGGGGGGTGGGGGGACAGCAATGTACCTAGCCCTTGAGATGTGCAAAATGATTCCAAGGTATTTCTCGACACAAGAAAGTGTAACTCTTTTTTTTTGGGGGGGTGGGGGGACAGCAATGTACCTAGCCCTTGAGATGTGCAAAATGATTCCAAGGTATCAGAAATGGAACTTAAGCCTTCATAGGACTTCTTTTAAAAATAGAAACCAGAACTACAGCTGAATTTGCACATAAAGAACTGTCAAGAAAAATAAAATGCATTGAGTTAATTTTGTTAGGGTGGCCATTTTTCGTATGGACTATGGAGAATAAATTAGCTTCTTTTTTCCCTGGTATCCTTTGTAGATTTTGGACTATCACCATCTGATGGAAAAGGGATACGATTTATCAGGAACACTAATGCAGCACCAATCAAAGCACCAGATAGATGGGCAATATTGTTTACTTGCAGTGAGTGGCCTGTAACTGTAGTTGCCCGTGCGGCTTCCATGACCTATCAAGGTAAGAACCAAACCATGAAGGGTAAATCAAGAATGTTTGTTCCGTACTTAAAGATCAGTACGAATATAAAAAACTGGTAACACAGTTAGTAAAGCATTTAATTTACTGTAGCAGTAGTTAGACTAGTTACATCAAATGTGTTGCTAGAACTAGAATACACTTACCTCTTTTCAGGGATGACTACCTATTCTAGGACTTTAACACCACTTGCAGAGTTACAAAAATCCATAGGAACCACCATTGATCATCGAAGTGGCCCTTGAATTGTCAAATATATTGGTATCGAAAAACAAGTCAATCCTGAATGGTTTGTCCCATCACAGCTGGATGAATGTTTACGGTGTAAATCTACTCCCTCCGATTCCTATTGTAGGTCATTTTACAACTTATAGGCACTGTTTCATCATTTTTCCCTGTTTGCCCTTGTCGAATACATGCTACACCTCTCACAAAAAAATGACCCATATTTCCCAGTCAATGTAGTATAAATGAAGGCCAACAAAGTCATTTAAACTATTTTTTTAATTTCTGTTGACAAGTCTAAAATGACTTCAATTTGCAGCTAGAGGGAGTATTTATCTATGATTACGTGAGTTGGTACTAAAGAGTTCTAACAGAAATTGAGTCATTTCCTAAAATGGACAAACTGACATTGTTGACTTCTGGATTTAACACCTAATACTGAAATACTGCATGGACTGCACATCCCACATGCAGACGGGGGAAAAAGATCTCAGCCAGAAATCACATTTAACTGCCAAGTTTGGCGAGTACCTGTTCTAATCAGAAGTTCAGAAGGGTTGGACGGTTGGTTAATGGGTTAAATGATTGACACTATTTGTTTCCCTTTTTCTTTCGCAGAATAGATGTATTCTCCTTTCCTATACATGATCCAAATATCAAACTCTGATAACGTCAATTTTCAAATTTTGATTTTTTTTTTGGGAAAATGAAAAACCTGCTGAAAACCAGACAGTAACTGGTCATGGGGAAATATTTTTTTAAAATGGAAAAAATGAATCCCTGCCTGCAGATTTATATTTATTTCATCTCAAAAATATTGGTTCAAGTCTACAGTTGAATACATGAATGACTAAACAAGAAAGTTTTGTGATATACCTTGTCAACAACAAATTGACCAAGGATAAGGACCTCAAGAATCTTTCTCCAGTCCCATGACATCTGTTGCAAACACGGGAACAAAGGAGTTAAACTAATTCAATGATATGATAACTCATTCAGGAAACAATTTGAAAGTGACCAAGAGTTAAATAATCACCTTCACTAGAACACTAATTGTGAAAAGGCCAAAAACAGCACCAGATGCTCCAAGTGACACGGAGGACGTTGGAAGAACTAACCATGAAATTAAGTTTGATCCAGCACCAGTCAAAATGTAAGACATCCACAATGCAAAACTACCTTCTTCCTCCTCAACTAGCTTTCCTGCATTATTTAGAATAAATTGGTGATCCTAACAGAACTGTCACCATCAAGCAGGACATTTGTTTAAGCAACCGATTCTCACCAAAAATGTACACAAAGAATAGATTGCTTGAAAGATGATTCCTACAATAGATCATGAACAATTGAATAAGTGACCGTTGAACTCAAAAGGAAGTTAAACAGGATATAGTTCACATCTTTAGATTTGCTACCATCTTTGTCCTTTACAAACAGATTAAATAAATTTACCAACAAGTAAAAAAAAATGAAGTGGAATCTGGAATATCGAGTAACAACTAACCAGTTCGCGTGGCAAAATGTTGATGTCACAAACTGAAACCAACTAGGGAAAGCATGGTACAAGTACATTGCCTTTACAGGTTGAATCTGAAATGCAAGGGAACAGCAAACAAGAAGTAAAGATAAATTCCAACAGATGAAGAAAAACAGATATGTGCCTGTGTTGTTTTGGATATATATCAGCTTTGCAAGGTGTTTTAGTATGCTCTCTACTGGTAGTAGAATATTTTTTTCTACTGGCAGTAGAACTCATAAATCAACGGTTGAGATCACTTCTAGTGCGATAATACTGGTAGTAGAATACTCTAGAGCACCATAAAGGTCCTCTTGCAAGATATGTGCTTAACTGCTTATGCTGTTTAGATATAGATCAAGTAATAACAATTCACAGGACACCTCTTATGACACTAGCAATTAAAACTTTGGTTTCTTAAAGGCCAGAGACTCTTCCCATTCACTCAAGGAGTCCATGGACACCTCTGAGCCAACCTTAGGGCCCGAAGCCAGTGGAACAGACTATTAGCCTCTTCCAGAAGTTATGATGTGGTGCAAGCTAGTATTACATAGATTTGTATCTAAATTTCATGTTTTCTAATAAACAGAGCATACATCCTTTGGTCTGTTGTGTTGGATTATTTTTATAAGAAAACACGATTGCGTATTTTTCCTTCCATTGATCTTTTGTTGAAGGTTTCTTGCAATGACAATATCATAATATGCCAAAGGGAATTATGGGCTTGTTTGGATTAAAGCCAATTTTTGCCCTACCAAAATTTTGGCAACTTCAATAGTAATACTTGCCAAGGTTTGGTTTGCTACCAATTTTTACAAATTCTATACGACCAGATTTGGTAGTGCCAAAACTTGCCAAGGTTTTGGCACTACCAAAATATTGGTAGGGCAAAAATTGGCTCCAAACCAAACAAGCCCTATAGCCTTTTGGCTGAATAGCAAGGATGGAATATACCAACATAACTGAACAACTCTGAGGCCGCATCTTCCATTTTCACCTGATTTGTGCAATCTTTCCAGCCTACAGCGCCCGCTCTACGAAGCTTACATTGATTGATTTGCAGACTGAAACAACCAACTAATCGATCCTACTTTTGATTGACGTTGTAGTAGTACCTGGAACAAGTGGTCTGCGACGTAGAGTCCAACATTGAGCAGCAAGATCCAGAATATGCCATTGGGACGTCTCCCCTGCCACTGCTTGTCCTTGGCAAGCTCCAGGTCCGCCACCAAGTCTGATCACGAGCACAAGTCACACCTAATCAATCAACGAACCACCCGCCAACACAATCCACCTCGCGGCAAGAGAAAGGGCGGAGGGCGGCGGCTCACCTGAGCGCCCCATTCCGCAGCGGAGAAGGTCGCGACGGGCGGCGGCGGCGACTGTTCGGCGAGCGGCGTAGACGGAGGAGAGGTGGAGCCTGGGGAGGAAAATGGAAGGGGAGGGGAGGGGCTTCGAGAAGGTTCTGGAAGGCGCCGGGAGGAGGAGCAGCAGCTGCTGCGCCGCCATGGTTTTCTTTCTTCTCCCCCTTGCTCGGTTGGATGCTCTCCTCTTTGGTTTGCTTGCTGCCCGAGAGAGACCGGGATTTATGAGGAAGGTGGGGCCCACTTCCAGCGAGAGGCTTCTAGAACGATGTTTTGTGGCAGCCGTGCGATGGAGGCAAAGAATGTCAGGTGATCAGATGCTGCTAATTTTACTTTGGGGACTTTTGGTCTTTTGGAGCTAAAGGAAATAATGTTATTCTATCCATTGCTTAACCAAGATTTCCAATAAAAGCCATCGGATAACCGTCATATGGCCTGACAACCATCTTCAACCTTGAGTAAAGCAAGAGATATAGAGAGGGAGAGAGATGGTATGCAAGACTCACTCGCAAAATAGAATTTTTTTGGCGAGCCCTCAATACTGTTTGACACCTGACTTCATAAACTTTGTCTGATTAAATTTAAGTTTAGTTACGGTATAATGGAGTTTAGAAGAAAGACCCAAATAACAAAGGATTGACAATAGGTGACAGAGATTGACGTGCGGTGTGGTGGTGAGACAGAGGTGACGACGCCAAAGCCCATAGAAATAAAGGAGGGTAGTAGGTTGGGTCAGTGGTGGGAATAAGAGGGGCTATGTGGTTACGAGACGGAGATGGTGGTAGCAAATTACAAATATGAGGCCGCGCTGTTTTCGCGGCCTCCCGCGGTGGCCACGTCGCTTAGTTTCTTTCTACCGCTCGATATGCAGTGTATGGTTCGGATGGGCCTGAACTGGCACGCCGCGCAGCGCCAACGAAGCCACGCCAAAGCACTGACCCCATGCCGCGCTGCTAATTCTGCTGGGAAGCCACGCCGCGCAACGCCAACGAAGCCATGCCAAAGCACTAGCAGCCCGCTGGAAAGCCCTTCTCCAACTCGGGCATAGCGCTACCGGACGGCATGGGCACGGAACAGAGGTAACAGAGCGAGGGCTCGAGAGAGATCGAGAGAAGAGAGAGAGCGCGAGTGGCTGGAGGACGAACAAGACGACGGGGACTGACAGGTGGGTTCGCGCGGCAGAAGCAGCCACGGCTGTCCGGGTGCGAGCACTGGCGGGGGGGCGCGAGCTCGGTATCCGTTGCGGGGCGCGAGCATCGCCTGCGGGGCGCGGGCTCAGTATCGGCTGCGGGGTGCGAGCATCGGCTGCGGGGCGCGAGCTCGGGATCGGCTGTCCACGTCAGTGTGATTTGTTTCTACCGTCCGATTTGGAATACACGGTTTCGATGCAAGCTGCTGCCTATCCATCTAGCAAGCGCCTATCCCTCCTACAAATTGACAGTTGTTGCCTATTCATCCAGCAAGTGCCTATCCCTCGTACAAATGTACTGTATGTGTGGACTGTTGCTTGACATTGACTTATCACTGCATGCACAGTGCAGCAACAAGCAAGATGTAGCTCTAAAAAATGTGATGCCTCAGCCACAGTCCCTCTACAGCCTTTGTCTGATGTGCATGCATGCATCAGGAGGGATGCTATTGGCTATCTATGCAGCAAGTTCACATGACTGCATGCATGATGCGGCGGGTAGCCAGGATTGCCTATTTAAGGGGAGCATTGCCTTCTTGCATCTGCATACCCACGCAAGTGCAAGTTAAGGCTTTGAGCATTCAGTGCATAGTTCTCACTCGATAAATGGTTCTCACCTAGACTATCTATAGCAGCTGGAAGGGAAGGTACGTACTACAAGTGTCTTAGGTGTTCTATATCAATTATAGTCTCTTAAGTATTAGAGTTAACAGACAAGATCTATACAATAGGGCTACCAGTACTAACTTATGTTGTAGCTTGGCTAACTATGACATTAATTAAAGATGCTGATGTTAACCAGGCTTCATACTGATTTTAACTTATGTTGTAACTTGGCTAACTATGACAATACTGGTACTGATACTAACTCGTGTTGTAACTTTAACTGACTATGAAACTGTTATTGAAGTACCTACTAATTGTTTGGCTAAAGGTGGTTGCTGATACTAACAATTTCTGATCTAACCTTGCTGACTAACATCGACTAAATTATTTTACTTGCTCAGTTTTACCTCATTGTATTGAGATTAATTATGTGCCTTGTTCAGTTAACGGACAAGATCTGTACAATGAGGCTACCAGTACTAACTTGCGTTGTAGCTTGGCTAACTATGACATTAATTGAAGATGCTGATGTTAACCAGGCTTCATACTGATTTTAACTTACGTTGTAACTTGGCTAACTATGACAATACTGGTACTGATACTAACTCGTGTTGTAACTTTAACTGACTATGAAACTGTTATTGAAGTATCTACTAATTATTTGGCTAAAGGTGGTTGCTGATCCTAACAATTTCTGATCTATCCTTGCTGGCTAACATCGACTAAATTATTTTACTTGCTCAGTTTTACCTCATTGTATTGAGATTAATTATGTGCCTTGTTCAGTTCGTTTTCTCATGTACGATGAGAGCGTTCGGTGTTTTCTAATAGTCTGCTTTGCAAGTCTAGTATCTTTCTTTAATAAATTCATATATTTCATATTGGTATTTGAAGGGTAAATTATGTTTCATGGTTAGTCCACCTTCCAGAACTCGAAAGAGAAAGCACTTACGTGGAGAGCAAGCTATTCTTACAACAGGTACCTTTAGTCTTGCTTTTATTGGCTTGATGTCGCATTTTATTTTTTTCCTGGTGCGGGATTTTGGCGAGTACGTCGATGGTCCAGCCGAGTCGGGTGAGGCGGCCGAGGTCGGCAGGCGAGTCGGGAGGCGGCGACCGGCGGCTGAGGTCAGGAGGCGGCATCGGGCGACCGTCCTGGCCAGCTGAGTCGGGAGAGGCGGCCGAGGTCGGGACGCCAGTCGGGAGACGGCGACGGGCGGCCGGGTCCTGCCCAGCCGAGTTGGGAGGTGGCCGAGTTGGGAGAGGGTGGCGACGGGCGGATGGGGTCGGGAGGCGGCGCTGGGCGGCCGTCCTGCCCAGCCCAGTCGGGAAGCGTGCTCCGGGACCGAGACAGTTGGTCCCGGGACCGGGGGGCGAGACCCGGGCACGGGAATGCCCCAGTAAAAAGCCCGGGAATGCGCCCCGGGACCAAAACTGTTGGCCCCGGGACTGTAGGGCGAGACCCAGTCTCGGGAATGTCCCCGGGAGACGGAGTCCGAGGTGGATGCGTGTGGTCATCGCGACGCTCCCGGGGAAGGTGCACCCGGGCCCGGCAGTACTCGGTCCTAGGCACTTAGCCGGAAAATGGCCGTAGCCAGCGTCGCTTGTGCAGAGTGTGGGCCCCGGAGGAGCTGACGTGGCCGTAGATCCACGCGTCCCCGGGGTATGTGGGCTGATAATTTTCGGCCGAGGTCGGGACGCCAGTTGGGAGACGGCGACGGGCGACGGGCGACCGGGTCCTGCCCAGCAGAGGCGGGAGGTGGCCGAGTTGGGAGAGGGTGGCGACGGGCGGCCGGGGTCGGGAGGCGGCGCTGGGGGGCCGTCCTGCCCAGCCCAGTTGGGAAGCGTGTCCCGGGACTGAGACAGTGGGTCCGGGGACCGGGGGGCGAGACCCGGGCACGGGAATGCCCCAGTACAGCGCCCGGCAATGCGCCCCGGGGCCAAAACTGTTGGTCCCGGGACCGGATGGCGAGACCCGGGCTCGGGAATGTCCCCGGGACACGGAGCCCGAGGTAGATGCGTGCGTTCATCGCGACGCTCCCGGGGAAGGTGTACCGATATTCGTTTTTCTCCGGATCGGATGGAAACTATCTGCTACGTTTTCATTCCTAGGCATATGCACGGCTTAAATTTTAAACGCATTTACACGATCAAAATAGAAAATCCATAGTACATTTGATATATGATCTAATTTTGTTATATTAAATAACTAATACATTTTTAATTGTAGGTGTGAGTTCACATTCTGCTGGGGGGACAATACGCGAAAGGCAACAACGTCGGAGATCCATAATAAAAGCAAAGAAAGGTGGGCAGTTGGCGTATGCGGTAAAATAATATATTGTATATTAACTATAGCATGAATAACGGTTGCGCTACCTCTCAATTTAGGTAATTGTTTGGCTGAATCGGGAAAAGCTACAGTCCCCAGACAGAAGATTACAGGTAGGATCTAAAAAATGTATATTAAAGTCTATACACAAGATGTGTTCTTGTAGTTTTTTTTATTTCTATTCAGAAGATGTGTTCGTACACATACCCAAGAAAGATGGGTTATTATGGATGATCTACAGCAAGATGTATGTTAAATATATATGTAACTCCCATTTATTCTATATGATTAAATGATGAAAACATTGTTAATTTTGCCTGCCACACACATATGAATACTAAATTTGCTTGAGCATGCAGGTAGTAAAATAAAATGATTTCACGCATGAAATTATTTACTTGCTCTCTAATTAGTAAATTAAAATGAACATTCATAGGTTCTAGGATTGCCTTTTAAATAATCTCAGCCTTCCTAATTAACGATTTTTTGTTTACAAAAATGATTTCACGCATGAAATTATTTACTTGCTCCCTAATTAGTACCTTAAAATGAGCATACATAGGTTCTAGAATTGCCTCTTAAATAATTTCAGCCTTCCTAACTAACGGTTTTTTGTTTACAGTAACTGTTTTGGACGACACTTCTTACTATGGGCCTCCTGCCCACGTGTGTCAATATTGTGGAGCCCAATTTTGGTATCAAGAGCGTGTGAAGAGGTGTTATTCAAGTAAAGGAGGCCATATTCGCTTTCATCTTTGTTGCAGGGGTGGAAAGGTTTGTTTGCCATATTTGGAATCTCCTCCACCTTTTTTGGCTAAATTGCTAGATCCAAATGGTGATATTTCATCCAAATACTTCCTTAAATCTATTAGATCATACAATTCTATGTGTGCTTTCACGTCAATGGGTGCTAAAATTGACTATGGTATAAACAAAGGTCCAGGGCCGTACGTGTTCAAAATTAATGGCCAGGTTCATCATCGAATTGGATCTTTACTTCCCGAAGAGGGTGAGTCTCCAGGGTATGCACAACTTTACATTGTTGATACTGAGAATGAGGTCCACAACCGTATATCAATATTTGGTAGAGATAGGGATTGTGATGATGATAACAGAGTCGATAAAAAGATTGTTGAAGGCTTAATAAGCATGTTTGACGAATCAAATGAATTAGTTCAATCATTCAGAGCTGCTAGGGACTTTCTACAGCAAGGGCATAGCCAACCTTTGCGTCTTAGGCTATTGCACGATCGCTCTAGAGCTGCGCCACAGTATAGTGCACCGACTGGATCAGAGGTGGCTGCTCTAGTGGTGGGTGATTTCTCGGAAAAAAAGAAGAGTCCTGATGTAATAATTCAAAACAGAGGTGGTGGGTTACAAAGAATTAGTAACCTTCATGCCAATTATATGGCTTTGCAATATCCTATTCTTTTTCCTTATGGTGAGCAAGGGTTTAAACTAAAAATTAAATACAACTGATCCGGAGACTTGTCAGTCGGAACGAGGGACGAAGTTACGATGCTTGAATATTACACTTTTCGGCTGCAACAACGCAAATGTGAGGCAATAACATTGATATCTGGCGATCGGCTGTTCCAGCAATACATAGTTGACGCTTTTGCGTCGGTAGAGGAAAACAGACTTAGGTTTGTCATAAAAAACAATAAGAATTTAAGGTCAAAGATTTACAAGGGGATTCAAGATGCACTGCACAAGGGTGATGTTGACGGGAATAATGTTGGTAAGACAGTTATTTTACCTGCTAGCTTTACAGGAAGTAAAAGATACATGGTACAAAATTACCAAGATGCAATGGCAATTTGTAGGTTCTATGGGCCACCGGACCTCTTCATTACTTTTACTTGCAATCCTAAGTGGCAGGAAATAGCTGACGCTCTTGCTTTTATTCCAGGGCAAAAACCACAAGCTCGACCTGATATAGTAAGTAGAGTTTTCAAGCTCAAGGTGGAGGAACTTGTTTTTGTGTTGAAGAAGGGTACTTATTTTGGGAAAGCACAAGCAGGTATGATTATTATTAGTGGTTTATGAAATATTGTTTTAGTTGAAAAGATATATAATGTAAATCCACATTATTATGCAGCTTTGTGAACATTTGCTACATGTTAATTCAATAAACATAATGTTGCCAAATTAATTAACTATGCCTAGAGATATATTTTGCACGAAAAATATATGGTATGTGATCGTGTGGTTAGTAATTGCCTACTTTCAATTCATGAGAATCTAATGGTTTGTAAATCTTTGGTTTAGTCAAACAAGAGAAAATATCTGCCGTTCCCGAACTGTTACATACATCCGCTGTTTGCTGGCCACTCTGCATGTAGCAGGATCCATCTCCATTTGCCCTATCTCTAGTTCTATTTGTTTGTTCTATATGTAATTTCTATATCCTGTTTCACCTGTTAGTAGGCATGCATTTAGTTGTATGTCATCTATGCTTTTGACCTATATAATTATACAACAAGATTTAGTAAGTTTAACATGCCGCTAATTACAATAATTTTAATTGACATGTTAGGGCCTTTTGAGTGATGTGTGTAACTAAAAATCTAGAACCATGTTATGTTTATTCATCATCATCTTGTATGATTAGCAGCTAATGTATTATATAAATTTTGTGGTCCTTCGAAGTTCGACGTCTATAGGATATAGTATATTTATTTTTTTATTACCTTAACAATTTTCTTTATATTTCAGTGCTCTATACAGTGGAGTTCCAGAAGCGTGGTCTACCTCACATCCATATTTTGCTTTGGCTACAAGGTAATGCCAAAGACCCACACCCCTCCTATGTTGATTTGATAATATGTGTAGAGATACCCAATAGGTCATGTGATCCTGAGGGTTATAACCTTGTCGATGAGTTTATGGTGCATGGTCCTTGTGGGGATCAAAATAAAAAATGTGCATGCATGAGGGATGGTAAGTGTTCAAAATTTTTTCCAAAAAGCTATCAGGATGACACAATCGTGGGTGAGGATGGTTTTGTGCAGTATAGGCGTCGTGCAAAGATAAGTAATTTTGTTGAGCGATATGGGATTAAACTTGACAATAGTTGGGTTGTGCCATACAATTTGAAATTGTTAAAGCGCTTTAAGGCTCATATAAATGTCGAGTGGTGTAATAAGACACACCTTATCAAATACTTGTTTAAATATATCACAAAAGGCCCAGATCGTGTTAGAGCTGTAATTGAGAGTAGTGACATTAGTTCAAAAACCATGGGTATGAAAGAACAGCCTAAAGATATTGATGAGGTTCGAGAGTATATTGACCGTCGTTATTTATCTTCGCATGAGGCTGTTTGGCGCTTGTTTGAATTTGATATACACTATAGAACACCATCGGTTGAGAGATTAGCTGTACATCTTCCCTTGATGAATAACATTGTGTACCCAGCTAAGAGACCATTAGTTGATATTGTAGATGACCCCCGTTCAAGAAAAACAACTTTGACCGAGTGGTTTTCAGCTAATGAGATATATCCAGATGCCCGAGAACTAACATATATAGAGTTCCCAACAAAGTGGGTTTGGAACAAAAAGAAGAAATGCTGGCATCCTCGTAAGACAGCCAAAAAAATTGGCCGGGCTATCTACATTAATCCTACTTGTGGTGAGCTCTATTACCTTCGTATGCTTCTAAATGTTGTCAAAGGGGCTACATCCTATGAGGATCTGCGAACTATTCATGGTGTTTTGTGCCCATCATTTAAGGACGCATGTCAAGCACTTGGTTTACTTGTGATGACAATGAGTGGCGTGAGGCTCTTAGGGAAGCATCTATGTGGGGTTCAGCAGCTCAGATGCGTCAACTATTTGTTACTATGGTCCTTTTTGCTCTGTTTCTGATGCACTGTCTTTGTTTATTGATTTCTATGTTTACTTCACTGATGATATCCACCGTAAAATTCAGAGAATAATACAGTTGCCTTCATATATAGTTCCAGAGCAACATTAAAAAATCATGTTTGGTGGAGTTTGATAATCTGTTTATTAAAAGTGGTGCTTCCATGAGTGATTATGGCTTACCTAGACCTGATCCTACTCTTTTAAGCAAGGTAAGAAACAGGCTGTTAGCTGAAGAAATGACATATGATATTGCAAAGCTTAAAAATGAGCATGCCATTATGATCAAGCAACTAAATGAGGAACAGAAGCATATCTATGATACTGTCATTCGATCCGTCTATGGTGGAACAGGAGAATGCTTTTTCGTGTATGGGTATGGTGGCACTGGAAAAACTTTTCTTTGGAATACTATTATTTCACGTCTACGGTCCGAAAACCTTATTGTTTCTTGCAGTGGCATCTTCTGGGGTTGCTTCACTCTTGCTCCCGGGAGGTCATACTGCACACTCCCGATTCAAAAATCCCTATAGTCATTGACGAGGCATCAGTGTGTGATATCAAGAGAGGGACATTCCTTGCTGATTTAATAGTGCAGTGCTCCTTGATAATATGGATGAAGCCCCAATGACCCACCGGGTATTGCTTTGAATCGCTAGACCGCAGTATGCGTGACATTCTTGGTAAAATAGATCCTTCAAATTTTAATAAGGTATTGGTGGAAAGACTATGTTGTTTTGGTGAGATTTTAGACAAGTATTACCGGTAGTCGAGGTGGGGGTAGATTGGATACAATAAATGCATCAATAACTAATTCATACGTATGGAGTTATATTAATGTTCTACGTCTAACGGTAAACATGCGATTGCTCGGGATGGTTAGAAGGTGTTTACCAGCTAATCAAATAAAAGAATTTAATGACTGGGTGTTGAGTATTGGTGATGGCACTGCAAAAGGTAGTTCACATTAGTGATTGATGGAGACTCTGAATGATTGAGATACCAGATGACATCTTAATTCCAAATTGGACTCTGCTATTGATGATATTGTTAAATCTACTTATCCAAATCTCAAACGTATCATATTCTAATCCTGGCTACCTAAGGGAAAGGGCTATTATTGCTCCAAAGAATGATACTATTGATGAAATCAATAGCCATGTTCTTTCTCTGGTCCTGGCCATGAAAAAATTTACCTTAGCTCAGATACTTTGGTTGAATCCTCTAGGGGAACATGGTAATCTGGACCTACTCTACCCAGTTGAGTTCTTAAATTCATTGCAATTTAAAGGCATTCCTCCTCATAGACTTGTCTTGAAGGTTGGTTCACCTGTGATGTTGTTATGTAACTTAAATCAAAGTGCTGGACTTTGCAATGGCACCGGGCTTATAATAACACAGCTAGGTGATCGAATTTTAGAGGCTGAAATTATTACTGGCTTCGCATATTGGTCATAAAGTCCTCCTTCCTCAAATCGCATTGCACGTATCAAGCACTAAAATGGCCTTTTGTTCTTAGTAGACGACAATTTCCTATTCGCACTTTGTTATGCAATGTCAATTAATAAGAGCCAAGGGCAAACTTTGCAGAATGTTGGTTTGTACTTGCCACATCCAGTTTTTACCCATTGGACAACTATATGTGGCTATATCTCGTGTCACTTCTAGAAATGGGCTTAGAAGTTTTAATTGACAGTGACATGATTCCAGCTGTAGTGTTACCCAAAACATTGTTTACAAAGAGGTTCTACAGTCCCTTTAATATCTCCCTTTCCATGCATGTTTCCAGCTTTTTTGGCTCTTCTTGGTTTCTTGTTAGTTCCGAACTTGAGCATCTCTTGTTTTTGTTGAGCTTTCCTGTATACTCTTTCTACTCATTTGTTATCTTTTCTTGTGATGTACAGCTTCACCATTATATTAATTAGTTGTAATATATCTAATGAGTTTGTTTGTTCCCATCATTTCACTTACAAGCTTCCGATGGAGTACAGTATACTATCCCAACTTAATCCCACTAGGCATAATTGGCGCATAAAGGTCAGAGTATCTAGGCTGTGGCATCTATCTGGAATTTCCAAGGGAAGAGGTTTTAGTGCTATGGAGCTTATTTTGGTGGATGAAGAGGTACAGAACTGTTGACGCCGAAAACCCGCCGGGGGCCGTCCGGCGTCTGGGTGACACGCGAAGGCCTGGGAGATTTGCTTCACTCCAGTGCAGGTCCTAAAGTCTTGAGGTTCGTAGGCGTGCCAGTCAATTTGACCCTGTAATTGACAAGGAGGAAAATGTTAGATCAATGAGCAATCGGCTGGAAGCCGATCTAGACTCGTTTCATCAGCCGATGGCCGATGCACACTGTAGCACTTATACATCGGCTTAAGGCCGATGACGGCAAGAGCAAATAACGTAATAATAAACAAATATCGTGCTAGCCCGATCATCGAAGGGATACTCCAAAAACCGGCTATAAACTTGTAAAATAAGCAAGTATAATGCATAAATAAATCAAATAGATCCTAGCCGATCATAGTCTAGTATTACTGGTGTTACTATGAAGATGTGCCTGCACCCGGGCCCTTGCTTATATCGGCTCCCGGAATCTTCGTCCGCTGTCCGGGCCCATGCACTGGTCCTTACCCGGGCTCATGCCCGGGCCCTCACTTGGGGTCGTGCCCGGGAACCTGCTTGTACTTGTACTTGGATCGGCAGAATAAACCCATCGGCTAGCCCTTAGCCGATTGTAACAATAATACAGGCAAGAACATATAATAAAGTATGCAATAACGTAAATGATAAATAATTGATAAGCTAGCCGACTACTGAATGGAGCGAGTTATAGATAAGACAATGAATAAATGTAGTCAGCTTTAACAGATAACTTATCGGCTAAGCACTCCGATAACACCATCGCACAACACCATCGGCTCATCAAGAGTAAAGCTATTATCGTCAGTCTAGTTAGATCGACCCAACCGTTGCAGGCACAGACGACAATGATAACAATGCCTCAATGGGCCGATAATATAATGCGATCGTGATTGAAGATAACTTATCGCTATGCACTCCGATAAGACGCCTGCGCACAAAGCATCGGCCTAGCAGGACCGACTTATCACTAGCAGTTTCAGTAGGTCGGACCTAACCGATGCAGCACACGAACTGATTAAATCGCTCCCAGTAAAGTCGATACAGTCTATGCACGCGTGATGTGATATAACCTAATCAATCTATGAGATCAAACTGAACTGATGCAGCCATAGATAAAGTAAATATATCGTGGTAAGCCGACTACCATAAACCGACTAGAATATCGGACCTAACCGAGGAAGTCTAAGCGCCGATTGGTAGCCGGGTGACGAGACTCGTACCCTCTCGCAGATGAGTTCGGACCTAACCGATTGCAGCCCGGCTCGAGAAGCAGGATCCCGTCGAAAGGTGGCGATGCGCGAATTTTGTATTGATCTGTGTTGATGATTTACAAGGTACCCGGGTATTTGAAAGGACATACGGTATATATACCCCGAGTTATTACAGTCTAATCAGGACACGGCACACGAATTTCCTATCTATAAAAGGAAAACTAACAAGTCCTGATCGGACACGAGATCAGGTTCTCATAAAAAGTATTAAAACTACCTAATTTACAGATAAGGTAATTGACTGCCATATCTGTGGTCTTCACGATTCCTTCCCAAGCTCGGACTATCTTCTGGATTAAGTTTCCAATGGCTGATATCGCTTCTTTCCTTAACCGAACATGGTAACGACCGTACCAATTTTTGCGTTAACAGAACTGATGGCTACATTCATTATATATTAATTTATTTAGTTTGCCCATAATATATGTATGCCATTCATTTATTTCCCATGTATGGTATGGATGTCTTAGGGGGCAGGCATTACAGCATGTGTAGGAGAGAATGAAATACACAAGTTTTTCAGAGTCTATAATGGAAGGACATGCCTACTTCTTACGGAATTTTCGTGTTAGTAACCAGACAAGAAAGTTCAATGCTGTCCCTAGCAAATACACTATTTTTTTTACACCATGGACCATTGTTGAAGAAATACCTACAAGAGGTATCTGGCAATCTTCCACTTACATTTTTAATTTGTGGACTTTGAGGACTTAGAAAAGAAAGAGCAAAGCATCAAAAGGTTTAAAGGTATACTTCCTTCAATTTTATAATGTTCTGTTTTTTATTGTTCATCTAGTACTTATTTTTTTAGATCCACCACATAATTACCATTTTTCCACATGAAAAAAATGCAGATGTTATTGGACAACTTACGTTGTGCACCCACTGGTACAAGGCAACAGTTTGAATGGTCCATCTAAATTAGGCGAAATGTGGAATTACAGACCTGAGGTCTATTTTCCCTCCAATTAATTTTCTTGGCACATTGTGATTTCAAAAAGAATAGTGCAGTGTTTCTTATCAATAATCTTACAGTGACCGGCTTTGGGATCACTTTATGGCTGAGCATGCCAACTTCTTTTGAAGATCAGTTCTTTTCTTGAAACTATTGATAAAGATGAACCGGTTGTAATTGTTTTTGTTGTATCTGGGCTAATACAAAACTCTTCTTGGTGAGCTCTGGACTGTAGATACCTTGCATAGATGACGCTATACTATGTATAGCCAAGAACTCTAAGTAGAAAAGAGAAAAATATATGCCTATTTATAGATTATATTTATAAATATGTAGGTGTTCAAAGCTGTGGAGCAGTGCTGTACAAAATGGTACATTAACATTGATATTCCAGAGGTTAATGCCTTCCGTGCAAGGTACTACGTTTGCTATTCGTACTTACACTTCCTCTTGTCAGTGTATATAAACGTCGATATGTGCATCCGCAGCCTACAAGGAAGAGGGTTGTGAGGTACTTCTCCTACCAAGTGATGGTGAATGCCGCACTAGGAATAATGATGAGGCAAATGCTAATAGGAAGTCTATATCAGAACTTTTATCACTGAATCCTCACGACAACAATGTAAGCATGATTGCTACTCTAGATATTTAACTTTAATTTTTGCCATATATTATTTTGAAATTGGTCCTTCGCTGGTTTTAGGATGTACGCTTCACTTGCGATGCATGCATAAAGGAAAGTGATGTCTCAAGTGGTTGTGGTATAAAGGTTGCAGTATTTGCAGGAAGGGTGTAAAGCCGACTCTCAAGGATTTGAGTGTGTTAACTGGACATATAGAGCCAATAATCGTACCCAGGTATTACTTTTCTTTATTTACAGCACATATGCATGGTAACCTTATGATCCTTAAATTTTAGCAAGTTTTACTCACTGCACACAACTACAAGTTAAACGTTGTGATTAGAGGACAGCACTGCGGTGCTAACTGGCCGTGCAAAAATATTCATGTGTTTGGGTGGTGTGGCAGAGCAGCAAGTTGTCTACAACGAACAGCTGCCGATCTAGTTTGAAAAGAGTTCGTCCAACCAGATTTTACTGCCTTCGCCCCTTCGTTTTTCTTTGCTCTTATTGGTCGTAACGACGATATGTGTTGTTTACCGCTGCGAGGTACCCTCATACACGTCATCCTTCGTCGCGTTACAGCCAAACCTTAAGAAAAAAAAATCAAAGGACGGACAATTGTGCTTTCAAGCTAGGAGGGTGTTTAATCCACCCCCTAAATTGATGTATCCTTTTATTATACCTCGTTGCATGACACAGATGGTGCTCATGCTACTCCTGGAGAAAAATCCTTGGCAATTAAGTTGACTCTCAGCTAAACAATCAGTACTGGAAAACAAAGCAATCGACGATCATCATCGGTGTAAACTGAAATCACCAGTGACCTAAAGACAGCATTACGAACCACCCCAGACCCAAACCTGGTCTTCTTCCATGATGTTTTTGAAATCCACAGAAGGGGAATGAGATCCTCAGAACATGGGTTATCAGACCCATTTTAATTGATTGTACCAAGCACTATGTAATAACTGTTGTTGGCCTCGCATCACTACACATTATCCTATCTCCAAAAATAATCTCTATGGATTTATCATTTCATATTCGATTCATTTGATAATATATTATACTTTGTGGAGAACTTACCTGGACAAGCTCGGTTTACGGTCTACTCGCGCAAGGAATAAATTCTCACAAAGAAAGAGAAAGGCAAGGTAACTCCCTGTTAGTTTTATGGCATGAAAAAAACTAACCTTTGTTTAAAAATAATACAATGATTATAAACATAATAGGATTATGGAATTTATAAGTGTGTCCAATTACAGTGATGGAGGAGACTTCACATATTTTGCTGAGCCGATGGTCAGCTCCAACTGCAACTTCGTTGTGTATAATTATCGGTGGTTATTGTCACTTGTATTATTAGTCTTCATATAGACGTTCCTCTCTAAAGGGTTTAAACAAAATAAGGAATAATGGTGTGCTCTTAGTATATTTGACTTAAATGTTGTTTGGCAGCCTATATGTTAGGGCCTATTATCATGTGTTTGGTGATGGCATGTATTAGACAAGTTCACTCTGATGATCACTGTAGATTAATAAAATGGCACTATAGTGGTTTCATGGCCTTTGGTGAACAAGAAGGTGAACTGTTTTTGATGTTAAGTTCTATGTCATGTAATAAAAGACATCTTCAATTAATGGTTCTGGCACTTCCTCTGTCACCAGGGTGTTGCTTAAATAGCCCTGATGTTAATTATTTTTGTAATATTGGTTAATTTATTTAACTGCAAAAGAGAGTCTCTGAGTGCAGCTAGGATATGAAAACCGAGCGGATAGTTTCCCGTCCGATCCGGAGAACAACGAATATGAAATACAGGTTCGGATCGGTAATTCAGGTAATCGGGAATAAATATGGATACGAACATATTTTCCAGATACGGAT